>JAODUD010000026.1:21345232-21361953 GCA_026784285.1 Stomatorhinus walkeri
GGTAAATGGGGGATGACAGTGAGGGGGTGGGGGGAATGTGTATAGAGACAGAGGTGAATTTGAAAAAACTAAAATTACTTGTGTTTTGTTTGATTATTTATGATTAAGGTTAGGGCTGGGTAGGGGTTAAGGTCATCATGTTGGGATTAGAGTTTTATCCATAGAAATAGAATGTGGAGTCCCCACAAAGATGTGAGAACAGATCTGTGTGTGTGTGTGTGTGTGTATGTGTGTGTAAGGGGTTGGGGGGACAGCAACCCAGAATCAGTGACCCCATTAACAAGCCTGCACCCACTGACCCCCCCAAGAACAAGGCCCAGATACAAAATAATTATCCACCACAGTTACGCTCCACTGCGTTTCGGATCCTGGGGGAACGAGGGTAGAATGGACCATATGGATCCTGGTAAGCAGAACAGCGCCGACCAGAAAAGGCTTGGCTCTATCAGGGGCTAAATTAAGATACAACAACACTGGGGGCCCTTTCCCCGGGCCCCACTTCACCCAGATCCATGACGCTGCCTCTGCCCCGGCTCTAATGGGCTCCACGAGACGCGGTGTTCCGAGAGACCCGCCTTTGTGGGCCCGCGAGTTCGCTCCGCAGGGGCAAGGGCACGTCTCTTTGGAAACACATTAGTGATGCCATTAGCATTTGTCTCTCGCCATTCACGCTGCGTGATTGGGGGGGGGGGGGCTTTTTGCGTGAGTGCTGGACATGGTCGTGTGAAACCTATGTAAATTAATGAATGGGAGGTTGCCGGACTTAGGCGGCTTTCATGAAACAGAAGTGAGAGGTGCTTATAGGAGCGTGCTAACAATCCCCGAGAAGCCGTAATGGCTTAATGGATCCGACCTCGGCGACAGGAATCTTATTTTGTAAAATGTGACCCTGCGCTTCTTTGTGAAGAGCTTTTTTTTGTTTATCTGTCTTCTTTTTGTGGGACTGATGGACACGAGGATGCAGCGAGCAGAGGGGGGAGGAGGGAGGGATATGGCATCACAAGAGCTGATGGCCGGATGAAAAATATAAAATTCCTCACTCCCTTATCTTGTTCCGGCATAATCCCAGACCGCAAGCGAAGGAGATGGGAAGAGGTTCTTGTGTCAAATGCAGGCAGGCCCCTGGAGAGAAGAGACGAGTCTGCAGTGATGGGTAGAGACGGAGAATGCGCCCGCACAGGCAAACACACGCGTGGCCATTTTTAGCAGCGTGCTGCGCGATTCCTGACCCTGCCGGATTGACCATATCCTTTGCTGCGGTTCTCTGCAGGTTTACAGTGCGATTCCTATTCACCTTCCCAACGTGGCCACAGCATAACCGTACACACTTAATCATAACGTCGCTAACTGTTCATTTAACGCTAGCTAGAGTGGGCACAAGAACCATTAGCATTGAACAGTTAAAAACAGGAAATGAAGGTGGTGTGAATATGAAAAAGGAAATCAACCTAAAAAAAAACAAACTCGACCTTTCGGCCTCTTGGATGCTCCATGGCTGTCCTCGGAGAATGTTGGGTACATTCTGAGGCTCTGCCCAGTTCTCTCAATGGGTTCCACAAACAAGATCCTTCACTGTCACAGAGGATTAAAAAAAGGAAAAACCTTTAAATTCATTATATTGAGATAAATGGGAACTGTGTGTAGGGAATGTACATGGAACAGGAATGGATGATTCCAGTAGTTTGCTTTTATCTGCAAAAATCCTTCTCTGTAAGGTTCTGTTTCATTTCCCTTCCTGGGTCAAAGGTCATGTTCATAGACTGTGAATTCCATTTTCACGCCGTCAGGGTTGACCTGTCTGAGCTTCAGCATCTGTGCCACCCCATGCATCCGGCACGGTCTGCTGTTGGTCTGGGTAACCCTTTCCAGCGCATTAGAAGGCATTCCGGAGAGGTCCAACACATGACACGAGAGTGTCACAATGTGCAAGCAGAGGTCCAGAATGTGTCGGAAATGAAGGGAGCAGCCTTTGGTGTGGGTGCCCATGCTGAAACCACAGGGGGCGTGGAGACAGAGCTGCCTTTTATCTTTTTACACTCCCCCAACATCTCAGAAAAATCTGAGAGCCCCTGTGGACAGGCGCCTGGCAAAGGGCTCCAATCCGTAAACATCCCGGCATGAAAGCTCAGCATCTCAGCCTAAATTCATAGACCCCCCCCGGTCTCCATCCGCCAAACTCCACCCCCAAGGCCAACGAGAGTGATGACAGCTCTCTCCTGCCCCCTGAGATTCCATTAGCCGCAGTGGCTAAACTAATGTGCGTTCGGCCCATTAGCTGAGATTAATTAACCAAATTAGGTAATGAGATACTTGGATCACTGCGCAATGAGATGCTAACCTGGGCTGAAAGTGTCAGAGGAGCTTCCCAATGTCCAACTCTATTCATCTTCTGTCCAAGCTGTGAGCATTAAAGCATGTATTTGAGGAGTCCTCCCATACACCAGAGGGCAGTATGCTTTTCAGAGAAGCTGTAATCCCAGTTATAATGCCTATCTGCAAAGCTGTGTTAGGAGCCCTGGATACCTCCTATATGCATGGCGTTCTCCGTACTGCACATCATGCACCTAGGGGTCAGATCCCATTGGCTATTTGAGCCCGTCTTAGGTCACTTCACACAAGCCCATTTAGGGTGACTCCACAATCATGACCGCCTTACCTTGCAGCTTCTCCACAGAGACGGCCCTTCCCCGATCACGGGTGGGCGGGACAGCTATAACGCGGGCGCTGCCACAGTGATGCTCTTCAGGTGGATCCTCAAGCACGTTGCGTTGACATTTTGCTCTGAGGATGACCTTTCCGATACTAGGCGTGCATTGGTGCCCAGCATGCTCTGCAGGAGCTAATTAAACTCAGAATTTGCCGAATTCTCCGCCGAATGTGCCGGTGATGGCCTTTTAACACCCCTTACCCTTTCATGCAATCAAATATGATAAATGTTCCCCGGCGAATGGCTGACGTCTGGCAGCGGGAATGTGAGAGCTCGCCGCAGCTCGAGTGGGAGGGATTTCTCAAGCCATTTGTCATAAAAACACAGCTACTTCTACATGATGCATTCGGTGTCATGTCATTTAATCAAGCTCTATAGCGTTTCCTTAAGCTCCATAAGGCATAAAAAATATATTTTTTAATGGGCAGCAACCCTCTTTCTGTTGGGCTCATTCACTTTTTCTCCTCATAATATCATGATATTATCTGTAGAAAAGCCAGATCTAGAGGCGCTTTCTTGCGTCTGATATATTTTGAAGTTGCAGCAGCGTGAGGCCGAGTTATCGGGATAAACTATCCAGATCTCATTTCCTCTAGGTATTGATGTCAGCGAGTCGCAATAACCCAACATGTACTCTGCCAGGGCACCTGCGATGCCGGGCCTACGCCTCTCACTGTTCCCTGACCCGCACCTGAGCAGAAACGGGTTCGCATCCTTTTCTTGCAGGAGATGAAAAGCACTCCGGTGTCGAGACGAATGCGGCATAAAGGCGGTAGTTCTGTCTGCGGGACAGGATGTCTCATTAACGCGGTAAGAAGCTTTGATTGTGGAGTCAGGCAACATTGGCAGCCTTCATTTTCCAGGAAGAACAATTACAATTTCCCTCTGAAATGCCTCTAATTAGAAGGAAACTGACAAAATATTTTTAAAACATGCCCATACTCCATCTCTGTTCTCCCAGGGCGATTTGCCAAGAAAATGTCATATTTACCATTCAGCCTCATACCTTTTAATTAAGCTAAAGTCAGGTTTATGCTGAAAGAAAGGTTAGCCAAATCATTATCTTTTTATGGAATGCAATTAATGACAGAGATACAGTATCCCATTTGATGATAATCCTTAAAAACCTAATGATAATCATCTGTTTTCTGATTCGCTTCTTTGTTGTCATGTGATGCGGTGGATAAAAGTCATCAGTGTTTGTACATACAAGGGCGGCGATATCATAGCTGTAGTGAACACTTGTCTTAATTAGTAGGGAATAAATACACTTTCAGCTCAAATGTGAGATTCCTATCTTCCAACCGTAATGAGAGACTCATTAAAGTAGCATGTCTTTCAACAATCTTTCACCATATTGTTGTGTCATATTTTATTATGTGAACAACGTATTGACATTAGGGAAAGCAAGCTGTGTTTGGCAAAACACGGTAAGTACAATTAGGAATACAGAAATAATTGTTAGAATCAGGATAAGCCAATTTAAAGCAGAAATTTATTCCTCCATAAAACAATTCAGTTCATAACCCAACACAGTTCTGTTATCTGAAGAAACTGATTAAGAGAAAATGCTGATTTAAAAAACACGTCTGTATACGAAAAACAGTCTAATTCCTTCATCTCCTGCACCTCTTAATAAAATAGGCGTTGCTCTCAATACCAGTAAGCTGCCTCCGGCACTCCAGCGACCCCTAGTGGATTTATAATTAACGGCGCGAGTCTCCCGGGAGAAACCAAGTGAGAAATCCGTGATCTTTCTACTCTTTCAGACGAGAAAAAAGGGTCAGATTTTTTAAAAAAGAAATCAGTTCACAGTGAGAGAAATAAAAACAGCAGAAAACAGGTCATGGACCATTCGCTCCAAGATTTCAAGTTAATCCACAACTTATATCTACAATAAAAAAATCAATAACATGAAAGATGAATAACCATGGTTCTCCTTTGGAAGCACTTCTCTACTATTTTCTGCGCTTGTCCCCCATCATCTGACAGACTTGCACATAATTCCCACAGTCATGCATTTTCCACGTAGTTTATATAGCCTACATCATTAAGTTCTGATAGTTCCATCATATAGGCCTATGTCTTTTATTAACCCTACGTGGTTTATAATCCGATAATAAACAGACGGTAGACTATCATAACGTGCCAAAAAAATCCCCACTTGGCTAAAATGTCAGCGATAACATGAACTTGGTGTTATTTACACATGCAAATGTTTTAATCGGGAGCCGCTGCCAGGTAATCCGACGTGAAGGGTTTCTTCTGATTGTTTCGGAGACCCACGCCCGACTCCCCAGAGATGGACCTGGCCGTATGACCTTCACTCCAGTCCGCCTCGCTTCCCTAGTGCGCTGGAACGTTATCAGCAAAATAAATTAAAAAGCTCCAGACTAATTATGACTCTCCGGGGACATCCATAAAAAGATCGTAATCGCACCGTCGCTATTTAGGTAGAACAAACTACCAACATTATGTTGTGTCGCCACTCAGCATATTTCTCATGTTCCTTGGAAAATGTATTTGACTATAATAAATATAATAGCTAATAGCTATTTGCGTAATAAAACACCGCAATTACTAGATTCATCTGCTAACAAGTCATTTAACACAGGCAACGGCTGCATCAAGCCATTTAAATGTAAATCAGACACGCGCTTGTCATTGAATTTTAATCAAGATCTCGCTGGAAACCGACGCTGGTGAAAGACATCGCTGCTGCTTGTCTAGCGAAGGGTTAAAATTCGGGGGAGGGGGTTAGCCTAAACTCCAACGTAACAATTACACGGGTGTGTCACTGAGCCAGTGACCCAGCAGCATGTCTGAAGGTTGCTGGTTCGAGTCCTTTTGTGTCCCAGTAATGACCCAGTTCTTAAACAGCTTAAAAGGTTCAAAGAGAATGTGTTTTAAAATGATGGAGACTGGTGTGTGTTGTTCTGGGGTTGTGTTGTCTGGATGGTGGGGCTCAGACTCGACCACTAAACATACGGCAGCAAGTAATCAAATATGATGGTACAGGTCGGCCTCCCCTTGCCTGCAAGCCCCGAACCAAAACTCAAGCTCAACAAAAGACTAGTCAACTTCAAAACTGCCTAAGAAGCACAGGCTGGCTGAGATAGCGGGATATTGTTCTTTTTTATTCTGTCAGTTCAGTTCCATGTTCCTGTGTTTTTTTTAACCACGTTCGCTGGACCCACGAGGGGAGAGTTTTCCTTTCTTTGAGGAATAATGGCAGCCGGTGACCTTCTGTGGGGCTCCAGTGAGCTGCTGGCCCGGCTGACGGAACAGGACGCCCAAAACCACAGGAAAGACAAGGCTGCACAGCTCTGCATCACAAAGACAGCATGGCTTCACACACCCCTGTGGCTTTTTTTATACATATATAGTTTTTGCGGCTTTTCAACCCTTCGTCTCCCATCTGATCAGTCTTAAAGGGCCAGTTTTATTTCTGGGCCCTGGAGGAGCATGTTGTGTGCAATCGCCTCTGTCCTCCAAGGCACTGCTGTCAGGATATCACCCCTTAAACTGCCCAGGCTGCAGGCGTTCACCCAACCAACCCTATCTGCAGCTAGCAGGCTGGTCCAGGGTATAAGGCCAGGGATGGACACTAAAGTATCTCAACTTTGTGCCTTTAGCAGATTTTAGCTGTGTCTTTCTCCTCTGGTGATTTATACATCTTATTACTATTCACCTGCAGTCCCCATGGAGCCCGCGATCCGGGTGACCCAGTCATGCAGATTACATCTAAACCTAACCCCACGTATCTATTACCAGCCAGTCCGCTGATATGAAGGATACTGACCCACTCGAGACGGACATCCCTTAATCATCCAGGATGGGTATGGTAAACGCGGCCTAGCTGGGCTCCTCGCCATTAGCGAGGGCGTGACAAGTAAAACAGAAGCAATATTTACATGCGGGCAGCATCGCGGCACACTGCAGCCAGTCAGGAGATGGGATTAAGCAAACCTGACATGTCGCTCATTACTGATATTTGCTCTTGCCTGAATAAAATCAAGACGGGAAGAGACACATTGACCCATCATGGGGGACGCCTGCCTGTGTTTTATACTGACTGATGATCCAGCCACCCGAGACATCTATTCTTCCGCAAGCCACCATTGCTCTTTCCCGCCTGTGAAAGGTACGGCCGTTCCAGTAGCTGCCGTGATAGCTAGGGGAATCGCTTATTGCAATCGGCGTGACTTGACTATCGCTGATGGAGACTAGAGGCATTCCGAAGGTCTGCAGCGGATGGCTGTGCTGCGGCAACAGATCCGTCATCAGCGGGGATCGTTTTTTCCCAGCTGGGAGTCATTCCTGGGCGGAGATCAATATGAAGGCGGCCTGAGTCACTCCGTCAGGAGACTGCTTACTGACAGCAATCACTGGGCACATTACCCAGAGTGGCTCTTTTCCGGCCAGATCGCGGTGCACAGGGGGTGAAGTAGGGAGGGCAGCCACCATGTCCTGGAAGCTAAAAAAACAGCCTATTTGTGTCAAATCGGCCACGGGAGGCTAACCGAACGTGACAGGCATCAGCATGAGGGCAGGTAGCCCCTACATTACCCCATTAGGGAGGCGATTGCTGATAGTAGTGTTAGGGATACAGTTTCTGAGAGGTGGGATGGAGATTATTTCAGCAGGCCATTGGGCGGCGCTGATTTATTCGAGCTAAGACAAAGGCATGATGGGAAATCAGGTCCAACACCATGTTTGTGTGGGTTAAACATCCAATATGATTCTGCTAAGTGGCAGCAAGTGCATGAGATGATGGATATGGGGAGCTTCGGGTCCATCGGGCATCGTTAGGGAGTCGTCCAGAGTCACCTGGGAAGAGGCGAGTGGAGCTCCCGGCAAATCAGAATGCTGGGAATGTGGGCACCACGGCAATGCGGTTCACGCTCCGGTCCCAGGCTGCCCAGTCAAGCGACAGATTGAGGGAGAGGGCGGGGGGGAGCGATTGGTGAGGTGACATTATACCAGGAGCTGCTTCAGTCAGGCGAAATGCAGGTAATTTCCAGCATTCCTCATTTGTGCAGAGTCTGTTGCTATGGAGGGAACAGAAAATTCCCAGTGGTACAATTGGGCGGGCAGAGACTGATGTTGGTCGGCAGGGTTTAAATCACAGCGATGCTCAGCTGATTACTGCCATCATCACTGATATTACAGTGTTGGTGAAACTGGAGGTTAGTCACTGTGGGAAGGACATTCCACAGCCGCTAAAAATGGACACTTTCACTCAAAACACATAGGCATACAATATATGTTACTCAGGAAAACACATTTTTATTTATTTGTAATCTTGTTAAGTGCAAGATAAATAAAAAATGGATCGAATAGTGCCACCCACTGAATGGTGTGATATTTAAAGCCCACGGATCTCCACCTCTCACCGAGGGAACCACAAGGTAGTGGGTCCAGTCGATTCATATCGCTGCGGTTTCTAGCCAGATCCTCCCAGTTCAGAGGCTTTATTGAGTGCAAACCATAGGCATTCAACTGGATTAAGGGCCAGTTGCCGTGATGGAGTTAACAATATTGATTTTGTGCTGGCTTTTCCGTTTTCAGTGGAAGTTGCAGGCGATCAGCGATGCCGGATGGTGGGTTCTCACCTGGAACAGCCTGTCCTTGTGGAGCGTGTCACATTATTTGGTCCAAAGTGTTCTTCAGCCGATTGCTCATTTTGTTCGAAAAGGGCACCAGCACTGGAGATGTGAGCATGTCCATAAAGATCAGCTTCATTTCACCTGAAAACTGTCATCATAGATAGATGTAGATTAGATATAGATTTAGATATAGATACAGACAGATAAAGGTCTCCACAATGCTGTGCTAATGACCTAGTCAGTCCTTTAGTATTCACTGCATTTACAGATATTAGCTGGCATAGTCCATGTTTGATTGAGTTATCCTCCCTCGTGGAAATACCAGTTCAATCCACTGACCTTATCAGTTACTTTAAAATGGGTTTTTGGACAGCTGAATGCCATCTCTACTCACTGGTAGGTGTAGGTAGGGCCAGTATTGAGCAGTGCTGTAAATTCCACAAGCATTTCCGGTGGGCTATTCGCTGTTTAATTATAACAGAAACCTGACCGCTAGTCAGACATTTCCATCATTACAACAACATAAAGTGACTCGCATTTCAGGGTTCCCGATGCGGAAAGTAACGCCTATTCCAATTTCGTATTTAAATGAGTATAATCAAAGCCCTCAAAGACAACTCTATCAAAAACCAGGTTATTACGCTCAAATGAAGTAAAGTCGCCCCTATATCTTTAGCAATTTAGTTCGGGTACATCTATTATGATATTCGGAATCCTATTGACGGAGAGTGAACTGCCCCATCGGCCAAAATTTGCACCCGCATCCAAAGCGAGATTAAAACGACACTCCACGCAAAGCGCACTTACACCTCTTTCGCGCACATTGGCCTAACAAATGCAGCTGTGCTCTGCGTTTAATTCGATTAGACGGATCCCATTCGGACGCAATTCCTCTTCCTTTATTGCATTATTTCAGAATGGATGTGAAACATAGTTAACGGCTTTTTAAGCGGCTCTCTGTCAGTGTCGCTTTTGGCCGCCGTAAATCAACGTGTCTACGGTGCGCGGCAGCCCTGTGCCGCCCGTCCGCGGGAGACGACTAACACGCAAAGCCGCAGCTGTAATTACAACGAAGCGGATCGTGAAGATTTACATGCCAAATGAGTAGGGAAGAAATTGAGACTCATTTCGGAAAGATGTGTAAGCAAATTAACCTTAAAAGTACAAACGAAACGCTGAGAAGTGAAAGGAAATGACTGCGGGAGCTGAGAGTAATGAAATAAGATTAGGGTTACACAAATGGCTGGTAATTGTGTAATATAGACATAACTGGCACTCCGGTAGCTAGCAGTGATTTTCATAATGCGGATCGTTTATAATGTCGGCGATCCTGACAGCTTTATGCGCCGCTTGAAGGCAGGCCGTTATTCCGGTTACTTTGCATGTGACCCGTGTAACGGGGCCGTCGGTTTTGGCAGCGCGGGACCGATACGACACGCGCACGGGCATCAAATATTACTGCCGGACACGAAAATATAAGATGTGTCGCTCCGGACCTGTGACACCGTATAGTGCCTAGGGCCTAGACAGCGGGTTGCCATATGAAGTTCCAGTGAATGAAAACGGCCATATTATGGATCCCTCAGGGAAACTTCAACTCAGTTTCCCATAAAATGGTAAAGGATTAAGTATTTATGTTACCTGGGACATCCAGGGTGGTGGACGTGAGGTCGGCCCACTCTCTGTGCATAGAATCTTCGAAACTGATGTCACCTGTCACGCTGTTTTACATCACAGCAGCGAGAGACTTTGGCCCTTGGACCGAGTCACAGCCTCCCTTGTCAGAGCAGGATTCCCAGTTGTCAAATCACGTTGAGTCAAGTGGGCATTATCTATATACATGTATACAGCAGCGTCAGATAATGATCCCCAGGGCCACAAGCAGCGACATACAGACAGCAAGTGACAAGGCAAGGGCTTCACGGGACTTCACCTGCCAAACACAGGACAGTGCAAGAAAAGAAGCGCTGAACATAAGGCTATATTTAGATACCTAAGCGTGTGATCAGTTACAATAGATAATATAGAAGCAGAATGCAGTACGGTACAATGGTAAGCGATTCAGGTGAAGCTGAAGATTCGCCTTGACCTCTGAGTCTCTTCATGTCATTGGCTGACATTGCAGGCTGCTCGGTCCAATGGGACGGCGCGGAGATGGAGCATGGGCACGATGTGCTGGGTTTCACCACATCATGAGCAAGCGCGGCCCCTAGGAAGCAAGGTTCTTCTTGCAGCAGACCTTAAGGTGTAGCTGAGTTTTCCAAAACTGCTTAAGGGTTTAGCTGTTATGCAAATGAAGCTGTTATGTTTTATTGATGCCATGTCCAGTGCGAGGCACATTCAACATGTTGGTCCCGTCTGAACGTCAGCTGGGCTGCCCTGCTCAGCACAAAAACAGATGTAGCTCCCTCACCACAGACCAGGTTCTAGCAGCAACACATGCCCAGTGTCAAGAGGAAGTACTCAGAAGACACAGGGCTTTGCATTTTAATCTGCGCACTTTTAACCATATAAACCACACGAGTTGCAACAGCCGTTAAACACGTGAGCGTAGGACATCAAATGTCAAGCTTTCCATTTTCCAGTCAAGAATGCAGTGCATTCTGGGCGTTTGCTTATGGCTAATTGATGAGTCGAGGAATCGGTCTCACATGGTGGTGTGCAGTGTGCTCTTTGTGCGATGAAAGCAAGTGTTGTACTTAATGGCGTTGCTGCAGACGTGGTTACTCAGGTGCCACGTTGCCGAGGGGACACCACAGATGGAACGGAAAATAAAGTTGGCGGCCCTGCAGCGCCCATCTCCACTGCCAGCGGCAGTGGGTGGAGTTCTGGTCTGGCACGGCGAGGCCTGATGAAGCTATGCGACTGAGTGGAACGGCCGGCGGCGGGAATAATGACTATTATTATCAGCATCATCATCATTATCGCCAGGGAATTATCTTCATCAGCGCCGCTCTCCATGCAATGTTAGTCCACAATCAGTCTGTAAGCGCATTAAGAATAAGCGGCTGATGAGATTCAACTGTCGCGCTTCGACGTGGCCGAGATGGAGCACCACACCTTGTGGGGGGGGGGGGGGGGGTAGTGGCTTTATAAAGGAACATTTACAAAATGTGATATTGTATTGTACTGCACCTCTATGCAGGTGTGTCCCCTCAAACTGGAGCGGGGAGTCCATGTGACAGAGGAGATGTTTGGATATGGGCCAATGGAATCACAGGAGTAAAGGAGGGGAAATGTTAGGGGACTGCAGTTCATGTGTGTTGCCAGAGGGGGGCAGCAGTAAGCAATTCAAATTGACCCTTATTAAGAGTAAAAATTGCCCCTGACACTTAGTCAGAAGCAATTTAAGTAAGGAAGTGAGAATTATATGAGATCCCACCATCAGCCTGTGGAAGATGTAGCCTGATAGTAATTTCAGCTTCCCTGTGGTCTAGTGGCATCAGCGAGGAGTCGGGCGTTTCAGTATCGACCTTTGGGGAAGACCTTCTGGGCCATCTGAGGTCAGTTTTCCTACTTCCTTACAAATCACTGACCTGCGCCCCAGGCAGCCGCGGTCCATGGTCATTTCTACATCACCAGCATGAGTAACATGAAGTTACACGTTGCTCAGAGAGACTGGAAAAAGACACTGGACTTTTCCATTGTAGCTCCACCCTCGCATCATTGAGCCGGAGACCGCAAGACTCCAGAAGAGCTCTCCGCACCCACAATTCCCAGTGAGCCCCATACCGCCTCCCGCTCCCATGAAAAAAAAGATTTGGAAGGGCCCACGCCAGCCCATAACCTTCAGGAGTGATGGATCCGCGGAATATGCGATCAAATTAAAGTCGGAGATAATGAAAGCCTGTGCGTAATTGAGGAAATGGGGCTGGCTCGTTCCTCACGTTATTCTGCAATCCGGTCGCAGTCACGCAAGTCTCAGGTGACGCTGTGAGCCGCACATATTTTTCTCCCATGCCCATAAATACGCAAGCACTTCTAATTAAGTCCTCCCGCATCCTGTTTTATTACCCTCAGACTACACATTGCTGGTAATAATTACAGTCAAGCCCCTTTTATGAATGCATTTTATGCTCTAATTTAATTACTTTTATTAATCAGAGGGAGAGAATATTAGTGTGACGGCTTGCTTATTTGTTTTAGCCTCGAGTTGAGGGACGTGGCCGCGCTGCATGGGGGCTGTAATTGGATCTGATAATGATAAATTATGGAACATTTCCGGCAGATAAAACATCGCCTCTCCGCCCATTTAAAGCCGGGACCTTTTTTGTGAGAATAAGAGGTGTGAGAGAGCGGTGCTCAGCATGGGTGGGGGTCTTAGAGGGGGGTGGTGGTGGAATGGTGCTCCATCAGTTACTTTTATTCATTTTTGTCGTGAGGAGGAATCGTGAGCATAAACGGCTCAATGCTGATGTTGGGGGAGCGGATGAATGTGCGCATCCATGGGCTGGACCACAGCGTTCACCTCTTGCCAAATCTTCAGCAGGTTGCCCGCAGGTGGGTGTGGTTTTGCACTTGAGTTGGCGGGAACAAGCAGGCGGCCCAGCCTTGTGCTCAAACATGATTGGTCTTCAGCGATGAGAGTCACATCACTCCTCCTATCAGCACTCAACCCAGCTACATGGCACTGAGTTGGCTGAACTTAGAGTTCAGAAGGGGACACATTCGCTGGAAATGACTAACTGACACAAGTTTAAATTAAAACGGAAGCTGATAGGTGACCTCTGCGTGCAGCTATTGGTTTGCCCTGACTCCACCCCCCAAAATTTGTCGAGCTTGATGCAAGTGGTTTAAAGCCAAGAGTCACTTTCTTAATCAGTACAATCACAGCTGATAACTGAATATTTGCAATCGGAGAAAATGGCAGATTTCGCCCTCGGTTTTACAAGACGGCCCCGTCAGCATTAGACTGTACCAGTGAGCATTAAGGTGCAGCTTGTGATGCGCTGCTTTGGCTACCTCAAGGTCACCGCTGTTTGCCCTGTTTGTCTGATTCACAGCATTAGCATGACCCTTTGAAGGCAGCATGAGACGGCGCCTCTCCCAAACACGGCAGGTCCGGCTCCATGCGAGAACCACCAGAGCATTAATAAGCACATGAAACGCCACTGCTGTGATCAAGCGACACCACACCTGAACACCTTCTGGAGTTAAGTTCCCCTAAGAGTCTTAACCATCTCAAGAAGCTGGTATCTTTGGCTATTTGTACGTTTCTCACAGATCAAGGGCAGCTCTCTTTACCCTTAAAACACCATATATGTCGATCTGTAGCCCCTCTCAGGTGAGTAAGCCATTCTGCCAGCTGATAATGAATGCTGTTTGTGCTCTCCCTACATGTCTATGCTATACATTATATAATTATTCAGCGGTTAACATCCAGACAGTAAACTAAGTAAATAAAAAAGAGACATATCATTGAGTCAGACATCCCTTCTTCTCAGTTTGCTTGTTTTAGACTCCAAACTGTCGGCAGGAAAAAAAATACAAAAACAGACGCCAGTGAAATGAGTCCAGGAACATTAAAGGGCCAGCTTTCCATCCAAAGTGGTAGCGGAAATCATTATGTTGGAATAAAATATTTATATTCTCTGCTAACCGTTGAAGGTTACCAGCCGTAATCACTGTTTATGTGGCTATGCAAATTGGCCATCTGTCTATTCACTGAATCGCACAGTCACTTATCTTTCATACCATGACTTTTAAAGGATTGTTCCTCCTTTTGGATTCTAATTATGGAGTTTCCGCTCTGAGGAGTCTTTTGTCTTTGACCTCGGTTGGGGCGGCTGTGCGTACAGTCAAGAAAAGGAGGCCTGTTCTGGTTTCGGTTCTGATCATATGCTGGAGACCGAGGAGGATCGCCCCAGTTTTGCTCCACCAAGAACCTCTGTGTGTGAAGAGGTCCGTAAGGGCAGAGATGCTGTACCGTCTGGGGTGGGGCTTCGCAAGCCCGCAGTCCACAGTCAGTATTCCACCAGGGTACAGTTGCCACCTGTCCCGCATTATAAAATGCCGCACTCAGCAAACAGAAACCACCAACCTCACTCCCACCAAAAAAAAACTGTTTAATGTTTCAACTTATGAAATCACCAATCTACGTAAACCAGTCGTGGGGCATCAAAAGTTTGGGCAGCCTAGGCTAGCATACTAGTTTAAGCCAGTGCAGCACCAGGGAGTATAAAAATATTTATATTTCACTTCACTCATAAGCGGGTGCTGGTTAAAAAGGCTTAAGGTAACCCTCCATCTCCCTTGGTTAATGTTTCAATTCAACAGGAAGATTGGTGCACTGGTTTTCATAAGTTCTGCTAGACGGGAGAGCGATTTCATTGCTGCTTAATCTCCATCCTGTACGCAGTGCAGCGAAGCCAGTGAGGAGGAATAACAGGCGGGGGCTCTGCACTCGCTTTGCCGGCAGCCCTTCTTCATGACTGACCCTCCAAGCAGGAAACAGCGTATTTCTCCAGCTGTAGAACCTTCTAATTAGGCGACTCTTCAGTGTGGTCAGATCGTGGGAGAGAGTGAAAATAACCGGCCTCAGCACTGCGCCATGGGGCACCACATTTTAACCGAATCCTTATGCTAATTGGCTGTAATTCTGACTTTAATGTAGTGATGCTGTGCTCTCTGTCATGGGGGGGAGGTGAAGAACACGCGGTGCATGTGCCCTTGGCATGGCCTCTCCCATCACCCCCGCTTTTTGGCACCCTGGGAAATAACTCGAACTGGCAGCCGGCGGGTGACCCGAGGTTCCTGAGCTCGGCGGCGGGCGAGCATTAGCGTTTCCCCTTTCAGCTCACCGCCACTTCGCGGGCGGCATTAGACCGAGGAGAGCGGGGGCCCCATTCCGGGGAGTCGGCACGTAATGAGAAACCGCGGCCGAAGTTATATCATGCGTTATAAAGCGCAAGAGCTGCTGGTTTTGTTAATAAGGTCTCCAGAGGCTGGAGGGGGCTTGGGGGGATCAAATAGCTGTCTTCCAGAGAGGGAGGGAGAGAGAGAGGATGGAGGAGGGGGTGGTGAGGCTCCCCACAGAGAGCTCCTCACTGACACAACAGAAAGAAGATTCATGTAGCACCATTTGTTCAGCATTAGTGCCTCATCTCTAATAAACGGCCGCGCTCTGGAGCTTTCATCGTCCAGGATCTCCAGCTTAAGGCCACATTCTGGTTGTTTTCTCCCCTCCCTGGCCGGGCTTCTGCAAACAGGGCAGATAGGTGGAATGGCCAGCATAAGCCAGGCTTCTCGGCTTCCCGGCCATTCTGGGCTGGCGGTGCCCGTTCTGCTCTGAAGGAGAGACAAAAGAATGTGACTAAAATTGCCACATGCTAACCTTTAAAGGGACACAGGGATATCCATTCTGTCCATCCCAAATAGGGTCAGAGCTGGGGGGGGTATCAAGTTAAATCTAGAGCTACACTTGACAATTTCAAACAAGAAATGTTCACACATGCTAATGCTAACTCACTGATGCAGTGTGACCATCTTGCCCCTCTCCACCTGAGACACCCCCCCACCCTGAGCACTGTGACTTCTGTAGGGCAGAGAGTGATCTGACACTGTGCCCGACGCCCCCTGACCCCGAAGACATTCTCACCTCCTCGGGGACCAGTGGGCTGTTGGCTATGCTATGCTAAGCTAATGGCTCCTCCCACGTTGTGCTGGAAGAGGGAGGGGTCACAGGAGCTGGGAGAGGCCTGTTGAGGTACACGGCACACATTACAGACAACCCACCCCCCACCCCGAAGCGTCACACCGGGGAGATGAACAGGACAATAATAGGATTGCTGTCTGGGTTTACGGGATTCTGTTAACCCTTTGCAATACTGCAAGTGTCTGGATTTCCCAGACACTATAAAAGCTTAGCTGAGAGCCTCCAAGCGGATAAAACATGGAGCCGTGCAGTAATGCTGACCGCAAGAGATCTGAAAACTGTCCTGGAGAGCAAAAGCGGGGGGGAGGCTCCTGGGGGATCATTAACAGACTGTTTAACCCAGCGAGAGCACGATGAGGAATCGGCTGTTTCTTTCTGTGCGTCGAGCCCAACATGAAATATTCATATCGTGTTAGCGAACAAACTTAATATAAGACCGGCTGAAATCCCCCTTGGGTTGGTGTTATTGCTGGAGCAGCTCAGAGGCTTGGAGTGTGGGACTGAATTTACTGTCGGCAACATTAGTGTCCTGCAATAAATTAGCCCCTGAAAGTATGAAGCAACTATGACTAATTTAATGTCATGCCATACTGCTGTGAAAATCTTCTAGATATTTTACAAATTTATTGAGACATTATTGATTACCTTGTTATTCACTTTCCACTGAGCTCCTGTAATATATTTCAAATTGAGCATTTTAGATTCATGCTCATGCCAATGCATTATGATTTGGGGGGGGGGGTCACATGGC
>JAODUD010000026.1:21413206-21428818 GCA_026784285.1 Stomatorhinus walkeri
CGGATATTGAGCGGCTGACTCCTTTTTTCCTCTCCCTTCTGGTCGGTGATGCAGTCATGCAGAACCGGGGCACCTGTTTACCAACAAAACAGGCGGTGTGTGTGTATGCGCTCTGCCTAAGAGAGGGCGAGAGACTTAGGGACATGATGCACCGACGGCACCGTTGTTCGGGGAGCTGAATATGCTCATTAACGTGGTCTACGTCTCTTTCCAATTCACAGGCACAGCAACAAGTGCACTCACAGTCCCACCACTGCACTAGATGACAATAACCGCTCACGGCAAGGCCTCCATAAATGGGAACAGCCGCATTCACAACGCTGAATTATCGCCATGACAACGGCACGTGACACTGCAAAATCACGCGGTCCAACTTCGTTTTTTCTAATGTGCTCATTGAAAGGATTTTTAATTTACTCTCCGCCTTGAAAGCAGTCACATGCATGTAAATGACAGAATATTTGGGGATTTAGTTAAGCATAAAGTCATTACAAACGATATATTCAGACAGACCTTGGGCAAGTAGGATTTATACTCCTATGTACAGTAATTTCCAGTCATGTTTCCATAGTAACTTGAAATAAAATAGTGCTGTTTTGTAAAATACCATTAAATCCGCGTAGCCTCATCAAAGACTCATCGATTGCATGTCTATTGCAAAGAAACTGAAGTGCATTTTACAAATACGTTAGTAATATGGACATTTTCAGAGCACCTGCTTGGCTCTCCTCGTCTTTCGTTTCGCTTTCTTGCGGTGCCCCTTTGCGGCTCCCTTGTCTTCCCCGCCCCTTCTCTCGGCGACAGCAGCTGAAGTCTTGGAATATAAACAGGCCGACCACGTTGACTAGCAGACCCAGCGCGCCTACGATCAGCACCAGCATAGGGTTGGAGATTATGTCCGGATCGGCCAGCCGCTGTATGGCTTGAAGTGAAACGGAGAAGCAAAGTGCGGCCAGGAACACGGCGTTGGCCAAGGCGCCGACCACCTCAGCTCTGGGCAGCCCGTAGGTGCTGCGGCAGGACGGGGGACGGCGTGACAGGCGGGTCGACGTGAGACCCACGATGAGTGACAGAAGGTCCGACAGCATGTTGTACGCATCCGACACCAGCGCTATAGAGTTTCCCATGTATCCGGCTATAATCTCTGCAAAGAAAAACGCCACCGTGAGAACGATCATGAAAATCAGGCGGCAAGTCTTCCCTGTGTAGCGCCCCATTGATGCCGATATAGATGGCTTTTTAACTTGAGTTATCTCAATGCGTCTTCTTCCCGAGCCTTAGCTTCATCGATCAATAGCGGAAAAAGGGATGGATAATGATTCGGATATACGCGCTGAGAAATTCCCGAGTGAAGTCCGGAGTGAACAAAGGTGCCTCGCCCAGTCCGTTTTAGATGCACCGTCACTCTTCTTCTCCCTTTACCTCGTTTGCCGGCAACCAGGGATATGACTACTGAGATCGCTGTCGCGTTTTCCTTAGAAACTGCCAAGTCATGTTTCGTCGAGGGACTTAAATTTGCGAGTCGCCTGAAAAAACTACTGACGCCGGCAACAACGCGATCATATTTGTCGAAATATACATTTTATGATCGCCAGTATGACCAGTTCAACCAGTACAGTGACTGCGAGGGTACTCTGATCACGGGTACAAACACCGACCTTTAGTCAGCCTATAACTGAACGAAAGTATTACGAGTGGTTGCGTGATATCAGCTGGATTTATAAGCATTTTGCAATTAGACACGAATGCTTTGTATCTTAATTCATGATGCGTTCAAGTTTCAGTAGGATAAATAATTAACGATTAGTGATCTTTGTGGTCTATTAGGTTCGTAACAACAAACCCACCCCGGTATCACGCATCTTGTGCGAGTTAGACTGCGCATTGCTTTTACGCGTTCATGTCTGAAAATTTAGATGCCTTTTAGAAAGGGGAGATAGGAGTGAGGATCAGAAAGTTATTGTACGTACATCAGAATGTTACATATATATACATATATAAATGTTTTTTTATTTAAATTAATTTTAATTATCATTTACAATGCCCCCCATAATGTTTTTGGGACAAAAACACATTTTCCTTGATATATCCCTCTGCTCCACGATTTACAGTTTCAAATCAAACAACTCAGACGCGATTGAAGTGCACCTTCCAGATTTTAATTGTTCTTTTTAAAAAAAAAAGTTATTAAATTACATTTAGGTTTCACCATGCATAAATTAATTTTAGACAGTTCCCGCAGATACAGGGGATAACGTTTCACCCGCGGTTATATATTTCTATCGTTATTTCATGAGTGAGGCTGAGTAATCTACAGCCATGGCCAAAGGTTTTGAGAGTGACACAAAATATTAATTTTCACAAGGTCTGCTGCCTCATTTTTTATGATGGCAATCTGAATGTGCTGCAGAATGTTATGAAGAGTGATCAGAGGAATTGCAATTAATTGCAAAGTCCCCCTTTGCCGTGAAAATGAACTTAATCCCAAAAAACCCATTTCCACTGGATTTCAGCCTTGACACAAAAGGACCCACTAACGTCATTTCAGTGATTCTCTCATTAACACGGGTGAGAGTGTTGATGAGGACATGGCTGAAGATCACTCTGTCATGCTGATTGAGCTAGAATGGCAGACTGGCTGCTTTAAAAGGAGGGTGGTGCTTGAAATCAATGTTCTTCCTCTGTTAACCATGGTTACCTGCAAGGAAACATGTGCAGTCATCATTGTTTTGCACAGAAATGGCTTCACAGGCAAGAATATTGCTGCTAGTAAGATTGCACCTAAAACAACTGTTTATCGGATCATCAAGAACTTCAAGGAGGTTCAGTTGTTGTGAAGAAGGCTTCAGGGGGCCCAAGAAAGTCCAGAAAGCATTAGGACCATCTCCTAAAATTGATTTAACTGTGGAATCGGAGCACCACCAGTGCAGAGCTTGCTCAGGAATGGCAGCAGACAGGTGTGAGTGCATCTGCACGTACAGTGAGGCGAAGACTTTTGGAGGATGACCTGGTGTCACATTTGGTGATGAACAATGCCTTTTCCAGCATGAAGGAGCACTGTGCCATGAGGCAGAAGTGATAACTAAGTGGCTCGGGGAACAAAACATCGACATTTTGGGTCCATGGCCAGGAAACTCCCCAGACCTTTATCCTATTGAGAACTTGTGGTCAATCCTCAAGAGGCAGATGGACAAACAAAAACCCACAAATTCTGACAAACTCCAAGCATTGATTACCCAAGAATGGGCTGCTGTCAGTCAGGATTTGGCCCAGAAGTGGATTGACAGCATGGCAGGGCAAATAGCAGAGGTTCTGAAAAAGAAGGGCCATAAACTTAATTTAATTGTAAATAAACACCTTTGACACTTATGAAAAGCCTGTAATTATACTTCAGCATGCCATAGAAAGATCTGACATAAAGATCTACAAACACTGAAGCAGCAAACTTTGTGAAAACCAATGCTTGTGTCATTTTCAAAACTTTTGGTCTTAACTGTAGTTATCCTGAAACAACAGACAAAATGCGGTTATACGTGAGACTTCATTTGGCTAGATGAGATCAATCTGCTGTGACTCAGTTTGCAATGTAACCAATTGAGCTGTTTGTTTTTTTTTTGTTAGAGCCCGGCCACCGAGTTTGATGGGTGACTGACCATTTTAATGGTTGCTGGTGTCATTTAAATGACAATGAAATTTTTAAATAATAATTTAAATTATATATTTATTTAATATTGTCACAAAACACCAATTCAAGCTATTCAAATAAATATCAAGAACAAAAATGCTAACATGCCTGATATTATGCAAGGGGTGTTTTATTGTCTAAATGGGTAATGTTGTGAAACCATATGCAAAATTTTTAATTGCAGTGAAAATTATTAAAAGTCTTTGGGGTTGTATCAAGCTGACGTCATTGTCAAAGTGCGCATAGATGAAAATGAGGCGGTGGCCATTTTACTGGGGAACGATGATCATGGGTGTCGTTTAGCTCTAGTAGCAACAGCAAGAAAAACCCAAATCTTAGTTTATTTTGTTTGCCCTCTGTTCATAAAAATCAAGGCAAAGAAATCAAAGAACTAACGGAAAGGGGACGGTGAAGCACTTGGAGCGTGAGAATTTCCTTACAGGAAAAGATGGGCATCATGTCAATCAAATGTATTTACGTTTATTTACGTTTAAGTGTTTTGTAATTTATATTTTGCCTGTTGGGGAAAAAATCAGATGCAGTTTTTAATAAAAACTTTGAGAGATTGTATTTTATGTATTTAAAATCCTTAATGAAATATAAAAAAAATTTCTGTCATTTTAAGAACCTTCATTACCAGGCTTACAGATTTTAAAATGTATGGAAAGAAGCTGCTTTGGTGATTGGTGCAGACAGCAGACTGTATTCAGTGATCAGACTGCAGACTGTATTCAGTGATCAGATTGCAGACTGTATCGCTGCTTTTATTCCATAGTTCAGTAGTTTCTGCATAATGTGTAATGTCCTTCAATTCTCCAGTTGTTGTTTTACCATGAACCGATAATTGCACCATCTTCACTTTCTCACTGGCTGACAAGTCTTTCTTTTTACCCATTTTGGTTTTTAAACAGATATTTACAGCTTTGCTTCTTGTATTGTGTTATTCGTCAACCTGTGTAATTTCATCGCAGGGGTGAGTTTCTCACTTTGCAGGCAACAGCAGACAGACGTCACACAATGCTGTATAACAGGCACCAATAAAACTAGTACATTGTCCTTGGTATAGGATAAACAGTGACTCATTTTGTCTACCTGTTCTTAAGATATTTAAATCTATTACAGTTGCATGATAATTTCAGACACACATGAAAACCATGAAAGAATGCTCTTTTTTTACATTGTTACACTCTGTGACCTCACTGTATTGCTGGCAATGAACGCAAAGGGCATCAGAACACATACTCATAAAATCTGAGTAATTATCAGGCGTTGATCCGGCTGTGTCTCACACCCTATCAAAAGGTAAATCAAAGAGCAAAAGTGTCACAAACTGAGATTTAATCATTTGTTGGCTACATTGTGGTCTGTATAAATTTTGAAAGAAATTATTATACACAGTATTATACAAAAATCTTAGGCTATTCATCTTGGTAGTAATTGTATACTTTATCAGAAAAAAACACAATTTAACATTATAACGTATGCAAATTAACAAAAAATAAACAAGAATTTCATCTGTTCTCCAAAAAGTTACTGATACCATGTTGGATGGCTGAACAAACTTTGGTTCCCAAGCCTCTCCTCAGGGGCACCTCAGCCATTCCATGCATTCATTACATTTCACAATCTGCTCTATTAATTAATGAATTTGATTTGTTAAAAAACTGAATGGGATATTGAGTAGCCAAACATAATGGGGTAGTGGTCGATGGGTGTAGTGGATGGTTGCAGCAGATGATTTTCAGAGAGGTCTTGAAACAGCTAAACTGATATAAATCGACACCAACATGAGATTATTTAGACCTGATTTTCTGTGATTGCATATGACTTTTGCACTGTACTGTATAAACTCAATCATCTAATCATAAGTATTTGTTAACAGAGTGTAAAGTAAGTAGACATTAAGGTTGGATGACAGGTTGTATACAAGCAACAGGAATGAGTTTTCTTCCTGGAGTGATCAGGCTCAGCCTAATAGATAGGTTGAAGAGCTCAGATATTCCGTAGAGGCTCATTTCCCATTCTTAATTCATTGGCTTTAATATGGAGTTGACCCAACCTTTGCAGCTATAACAGTTTCAACTCTTCTGGGAAGGCTGCCCACAAGGTTTAGGGGTGTGTTTATGAGAATTTTTGATCATTCTTCCAGGAGAGCATTTGTGAGGTCAGGCACTGATGTTGGATGAGAAGTCTTGGCTCACAATCTCTACTAATTTATTGCAAAGGTGTTCTATCGGGTTTAGGTCAGGGCTCAGTGCAGGCCGGTCTAGTTCTTCCACACCAAACTTGCTCATCCATGTCCTTATGGACCTTGCTTTGTGCACTGGTGAACATGTTGGGCCAGGAAGGGGCCATCCCCAAACTTTTCCTAAAAAGTTGGGAGCTTGAAATTGTCCAAAATGGCTTTGAATGTTGCAGCATTAAGAGTTCCTTTCACTGGAACTAAGGGGGTAAGCCCAACCCCTGAAAAACAGCCCCCCTCCACTAAACTTTACACTTGGCACAATACAGTCAGGCAAGTACCATTCTCACGGTAAATGCCAAACCCAGCCTCATTCATTGGATTGCCAGACAGAGAAGCTTGATTTGTCACTTCAGAGAACACTGCTCTAGAGTCCAGTGGCAGTGTGCTTTACACTACTGCATTTGACGCTTTGCATTGCACTTACTCGCCCATGGAAACCTATTCCATGACATTCTCTATGCACTGATCATGAGCTAATCTGATGGCCAAATAAAGTTTGGTGGTCTGTAGCTATTGATTCTCCAGACAGTTGGCGACTTCTGCACACTGTGCACCTCAGCATATGTTGTCCCCACTCTGATTTTATGTGGCCTACCACTTCATGGCTGAGTTGCTGTTGTTCCCAGTTGCTTCCAGTTTGTTATAGTGCCACTAACAGTGGACCATGCAATATTTAGTAGTGAGGAAATTTTACAAATAGACTAATTGCACAGGTGGCATCCTATCACGGTACCACGCTTCAGTTCACTTGAGCTCCATAAGAGCAACCTATTCTTTCACAAATGTTTGTGGAAGCAGTCTGCATCCCTAAGTGCTTAATTTTATACACCTGTTGCTAAGGAGGTGATTGGAACACCTGAATTAAATGATTTGGAGGGGTGTCCCAATATTTTTGGTAATACGGTGTATGATAGTGTTGTTTATATTTTGAGCATGAGTTTTTAAATTACCCATGAAAGACGATCTTTGTTCCAGTGGGTCAGCATTTAATGTTGCGTTGATGATGATTTATTTTTTACCTGTCAGCATAAGACTACTTGGCTCATTTGGCTCATGCCTCTGAGCTGCAGATTGTGTGTCTGATGCACCCTGCAGATTCCATGCAGGCGCTACTAGTATGATATTGGCAGAAGCTCATTCGAATATACGGTATATTCAGTACAATTCAACTTTCTTTATAAAGTGCATTTTTTACAGTATTACATTGTCCAAAGCCCTTTACATTGTTCCTGCCCAGTGCACCCAGAGAACAAGCATGCGTAGGAAGGAAACCTTGGGAGATTCGAGACTTAAAGGGGGGATGGGCATCCTCCAGGGGCCAGCAGAGGAAGTTTGGTAAATGAAAACCTAACTTGTACTAATCCATAATGGTATTAGTCATGTTACTTTTCATTTAAAAACACCTTCATGTATAACTGTTTCCAATGACACAATGTACATATAATCATGGCTGCAAGGTTCCAGCCCACCAAAACACACACATACGGTGAAAAAAACTTCCATTCAATGGCTGATAAGAATTATGGTGTCTGGCACTTACAATGTTAGCGTTGTGGCCTGCTAAATAGATTTTCAGTTTAAGACTTTACAGCGCTTTGTATTGAAGTTTGCACCCAGATAAGAAAAACTACAAAAAAAAAACACAGGGCATGTGCATTTATTGCCCATAGTCATACCACATATTGGAGAACAAAAGTGATCCCAATCAAAAGGTTTAATTATTTCAAAGAGCTGTTCAGTAATGAAACACGCGCTTAACAAATCTTGTCGCTAACCTCTGTCGCCATCTGCTGCATACATTTTTAACTGTGATTTAAAGCCAAATGTTAAGTATGAATATAAGACGAAAAGTGGTTGTTTTGCAGTAATTTGAATATGGTGGAGACTTGCATTATTTTCCACTGTAGGAAAATACTACCTGTTCAACCACAAGAGACAAGCCAGTTGCTGTAAAACAGTCAGTGACTGTGATCAGGATTCATGACACAGATGGAATATGAAACACTCGGGTGATAAAGACAACTTTCTCACCAGTCTCCTTCAAGAAGAAGACAACCTTTAAAACATCTATATAAATACAAGTCGCTGGAGAAATTGGAGCCGGTGAGGTCATTCTGCCAATCCTGGGTTTGAATCTTGACCTTTTTAATCACAGCCTTGCTAATCCACGAACCATGAACATTTTCATTTTAGAGAACTGCAATTCATTAAAAAGCAATCCCAATTTTATGAGGATGTTGTCATTTACAAATGCACTTACTGCAGAAGCAAAATCTGTGTATAGAGGGAACAGGGGCAGGATTTGTTGGCTTACCAGATAACTTGCTGGAATTAAGGTATCCCAGTGTAAATGGACCTCATCTTTGTTCACTTACATTTAGCCCAGAATCACTTGTCAGATTTAAGTAATCATGCTGGCCCAAAAATCCAACTCTGTGATTGAGGTGCCAGGAGTCACTTCACTTCTGCGTTTGAGAACACAGTAACATGTACACAAACATTATGAAACCTTTGAAATGTCATCACTGCATCCAGTGTGGGGAGATGCAGAGTTTGAGTATAGACTGATTTCATTCTACTGGACCATGTGCAGTTTACTGCCCTTACTCATACATGACCATGGAGCACGACTATGCAAAACTCCACAGAACATAAACCCAAGGCACCTGCTGTTTTTTAGGCATGACTATTCAATTTATTGATAAAATCACTACAGAACAAAACTTGGCAAAGAAAAAAAGATTTGATTTATATTCAAGGAAAAATAAAACACCATTAATAATCACAATTATTAAAATAAGGTAATATGAATGACTTGTGTCCACAGCAGTGGGCCCTCGTTCGCAATCCAAACGTGATCAGCAGACTAATGGCAAAGACCTGCCCTCCAAACCCACAGGCGTGCCACAGCTGTTACCTTACTGGAAAGGCTGGCCCCAGTCATGTGCAGGCACCGGTACCATGCTGCTGAAATGCATCTCAGACAGACCCACATGGAAAAGACAAACTTTCCAATGCTGTTAAGCGGGAGTGAGAGGAACAGGGAGGAGTTCAGTACCAGTTTTTGCACACAATGGCTTTAAAAGGGATAATCCGTTCACTCAGTGACAAGAAAACTAAGTTACAACTTTCTCTTTTTAAAACTTACATTTCTAAGCAATTTGAACTGAATTATGACAAACAGAACCTTTCTTTTGCTGAAAGACAGTGGACCACATGTGATGTGCTATGTGCTCCAGAGTGCAGCCTCATGCAGGCTATGCACGTGGGTCCAGCCATGTAATTCCAGGAGCGGAGTAAACAGAAAACAGGGGGGTCCTCACAGATAAAACAGCAGATGCTAGCTCTGAATCATCACACTTTTATCTGGAGCTGCTCTTTCATATACCCTTGTAAATGTGACCTTGTCACCAAAACCCTTTCAAACACATCTTACACTTTCAGCATCGAAACAGCATCACAACGCTCAACATGACCTTGAATCGTAAGAATAAGACTGGTTCATAATCACCACAGCACTGAGGGCAAGAACTACGGGGGGGAACAAAGGCCAAAATGAAGACAAAACGGCCAACTGAATCACCCGTGCCTCACTTCATCATACTGTCTACGAGAGGCTGTAGAACAGAGTAACTGTAAACGCAGTGTCAAAACAGCTGGGCACCAGTGCAGATCAATGTGCAAGTCATGTTCTCTTATCTGCCAAGAGCATCTTGTGACCTTGAGTGCATGTGCATGCTGTGCATATAACCAGTTCCGCAGGAGTGGCTTGAGTGTGCATGAACGTGTCTGGTGATGGTGTACCGGACACACATGCAGGTACAGCGTGCTGGTGCTTGTATGCATGTAAGAGAGCTGCTAGGCTGGGGCCAGTCTGAGTCTCTGGTCGGCCAAAAGATGGTGAAAGAGGGAGGGGAGAGGCAGCAGGATACTGCAGTGAGGCTGGGGCAACTGAGCTAAGTGGCAGTGATTTCTGAGAGTGTGAGGGTTGCTTTGGCAATGACCGTGGGTAGGGGGATCAAACTCAGGAATTGTCAGAGGGGACGTGCTCCTCGAAGCCCTCACTTTCCCGGACCAGCGCCCTCTCCAGAATGACACGGCCCTCCTTGTAGCGCTGGCTGTCCTCCGTGGCAAACTCATAGATCCAGCCCAGCTTGCTGTTGCAATTCTTGCAACTGACGTCACGCACCATGTGCCGGCCTGTCAGCATGACACGGTCCTGCACCTCGCTGTACTGCAGGTTCACCACCTGGGGGCGACAGCCAGCCATTTATTTTTACACATCTCGTCCTCAATCAATTCTATTTGGTATCCGACTTAATCCTGATACACCAAAAAGGAACATGCAATATGAAATATCACACCAATAAAACACATTGGCTGAGGTCAACCAAGGCACAAAGTTAACCACTCCAACAGTGACTCCCTGAAAAACATCCTTATTAAGATGGCAGGAGTGTTGTGGTTAGGAACAAAGCTGCATAACATGAACAGGCTACAGTCATGTGACATAGCCTAGTACCTTAGCCCAGCGCAAGGTACTGAACAATCAATTCAGCAATAATTCCAGATTTTTTCAAGTGTACCAAAATTATAAGATGCTTTGGACAAATAACTAAATAATACAGTTATGACTTTCAGTTCTCTCGCTATAGAAGGTTATTTGTGCCAAAGTATAATGTGCCCACAGGTAGCTCAGTCTCAAGTTGATGTATCAAATGCCCGTTTGAATGGCTCCTGTCAAGGCAGTGATGTGGGCAATGCTCTCCAGTGACAGGTAGAAGGTAAATTGGCCATTGCCTTGTTAAAGAGGAAGGCGCGGCCCGTGGCTCCAGTGAAGCGTGTGGAGATGAGCTCAGATCGGTTGGTCAGGATCGTGTCGCAGTTGGCACAGGAGAAGAGGCGTGTTCCACCGATGTGGTCCAAGAAGATCCGCCCCATTGCTTTCTGTTTACCCCGGATGTCCCTGAGAAAGAGCAGCGGGATCAGCATACAGAGGACACTGGCACCGGGGACCAGAGCACGTCATCGTGGTGAGTAACGTGGCTGCATTTTTAGTCTGAGGATGTACTGAATTGCGCCGTTTCCTGTTTTTGACAGTCCACCCAGCCTCATGTGTACTGAACCCAAGAGACATAACCGTGCAGATAAATTGCCACTGATTATTATCATTCTGCCTTAGTCGTCTACTTTCTGATTACAACATTGTCTCTTAGATGCACACACAGTACCAGCCAACCCGACATAGCACAGAATGTACTGGACAAGCTAAAGCCAGACTGCTTTCTTGATTTGTCCACCGACAACATGCACTGTTACTGCGGCCAGTCTAGTAACACAGCACACCCGTTGACTATAGAGCAGCATGCTGTACATTGACATGGTACTAATCATTGTACAGCAGTGGCTGCAGTTTTGAATAAGGCCTAACTACGTGTGTGTGTGTGTGTATGTCACTCTTGCCTTATGCTCTGAAAACGCCCCACCACTGCTGCAGTCTACAGGCTGCAGATATCCACTTGCAATGCTTCAGTAAAGGGAGAAAGAGAGAAACACACAGGTACAGAGAGCAACGGATGGGGAATTAGGGTGCTTACCCACACCATACACATAGAGGACCAAAGAAACACATGGGCCAGAAATAGCAAGGCAGCCAGCCAAACTTGCATTTCCAGATGAAATGCCAAAATGTGCTGCCTGTGCGAGATGCGGCCAGATGGGGGCGATGACTCACTGGACTGTATATGAAGCCAGGGAGACTGGAACAAAGAGCTCGGACAGCCTCCCACCCTCCCAGGCATGCGCATACCACTCCTGCACCATCAACAATGTCAAGAGATGCCTGCATTCTATTAACAAATGGAGACTGAACTTTAAACTTGAGCATTTTGTGAATAGACCAGAATAATTTCCAACTATAAAAAATGGAACTTGCATATCAGTTTCTATCACCTACAACGCACCCACTGACCATGGCAGCCAAATCCCAAAACAATGGCGCCCGACCGCCCTGCTGCTGCTCATCTCCACACAGGATTTATTAATAGCATCAGTGATGCTATTATTACCTTGGAGACTGCAGCTGAAACCGTCTTGCTCTCAGACAGCTGCACAGGGTATTTTACTGGGCTACACTGCTGTACATGCCCTGGCAAACACTGGCATGTGAGTGACATCGATGTCACAACCCCGGTGTCTAGGGCTGTTTACTTTAAGAGAACAATGTGTCATGCATTTGTCATTATTACTGGACGGCAAGTATGACAGCGATATGGGACAGACCCCAGCTGCAGCATTAAGGAACATGTACTGAGTCCGAGACCTACGATGACATCATGGTGACAGTATACCGGCACTGGTAATGGAAGTGGTGCTCTGCCAAATCAAGCTGTGTGTGTCTCAATAACACTGTAGGTTGAGCTACAGGCCTAATGCAGCACCACAGGGCATGCACCTGGTGTGGAGGCCATGCTGGCTTCACAATCATTTCACAACCTAACACTCATCCCCATTGCAAGAGATGACAAGGAAGTTCCTCCGTGATATAAAAAAAGAAACAGCGGTAGTGTACATTATTAAAACAGTCCACTAGATAAAAAGTCACATTAAGCAAATTAAAATAAAGGAAGCTGAAATCATGGTATCGGTGGGGAAAAGGCAGTAATACTCAGGAATCGAACAGAAGCACATCTGTCCTAACAATACATCCTATTTTAGAAACATCTGGGTTACATTCTGAATGTATCAATCTTAAAAAACACCGAAAGGTCACCGCCTGCATTTAAAGGGCTCTTTAGAAAACAAGGGCGCCTGTTTAAACGTCAGTGCCAGAACAGAGGAGCCCCCGGCAGATGAGCTGAAAATGGCCAAAAGTTTACATCGCCTTCACCAATACACACGGCAGGACTGTAGTATATTAATAACCCAATATATCAATAAACTTGTCAAGTCGTAGAGGCAGCCGACCGGAGCCAAAACAGCAGCGAAGTTCGCGTCCATTTAGAAACACTGGGTCTAGGTCATGCTGTTCCCGGACAAATATGAATATATCTACTTCCAGTTAATTGGGAAACTCACATTATTCCGCTGGGTCAACGATTACACAACCAAACGGTCTTAACACCAAAAGAAAATGTGCATTCAAAGAGAGCAAAAACGCGACCGAGGAAGTGCAAGTCGAACTTAGTTGTCGAAGTATAGTTGTCTCGAAAGGCATCGATCTGGTTGCACATATTCCGTGTTAAAATAGTGCACAATAGGAT
Organism: Stomatorhinus walkeri; assembly: GCA_026784285.1. Classification (NCBI taxonomy): domain Eukaryota; kingdom Metazoa; phylum Chordata; class Actinopteri; order Osteoglossiformes; family Mormyridae; genus Stomatorhinus; species Stomatorhinus walkeri. The sequence goes on from JAODUD010000026.1 coordinate 21,426,399, forward strand.
TAAATGAACAACACGAACACGACATCCAGTTTCTGCAGTTCCCCAAATCAGAAACAAGCTCGCATGCATCGAGCAGGACTGAGATGCGTCACGAAAATAAGTTTTTCCCGTTTTTAGATTGTTGCCAAATCAGACTTGATCAATGCTGCGAGTTATTGTGCTAACTTACCGACAGTCAGCACGCGACTGGCAGCTGCGAGTTCGCGAGTCGGGAGCTCGAGACACCTAACGGCCGTCGGAAGGGGAAACTAAGCTCCGACGACCAGCTCTCAAAAGTTACCGACAGGACAGTATGCGCTCTGGCACCAATAACCAAGCGATAATACCCACTCTGGTCGTGAGAAATACCCACAAAAAAGCCTTTCCTCTTTATACCTTTACTCCAAAGATAAACACGCTACTGTTGACACACAAACAGGCAGACCCACGCCTTTCACTCTCACCTCTCCGTCTGATTTTTAAGGGGGGATTCTCGGCTTTTATGCTTTATTTCTCGCCGGGGTTTGGCACTTTCGAGTATTTGTTTCTCTTCGGCAAACACCACCGTTCGCGACTTGTCCCCTGACTCTCGCTTTTTTTCCGCTTATCAGCGTAGCTCCCGCTTCGTCGTTCTCTCTCAGCTGTTCCCGCAGACTCTATATCAACATCCGGTCCGGCGACGTGGCCACGCCTCCGCGATCAGCTGACGGGAGTGGGCGGGGCCACACGAGGAGGCCGCTGCACGCTGGAAGTAGGTTTAGAAAGTGCTTGTCGTGCCTGTTTTCCGCGCGCATGTCATCTCTAATTAAGGAGGACGACTGCAGTGTGATTAAGAATCAGAATGGCATTGAATTAAGTGACCCGATGACCGTACACGTGTCACGACATGCCCAGGTGTTAAGGCGGGGAAGGAAATTGTTTGACAAATGTATAGTTTTACTGATGTGAACAGGGCTGACACTAGGTTAATGCGTCATGATGTTATGTTGACAATGTGAGTGGTATGCACATTATATATTCTTCTTTTTACCAGTGTGGACAATTTGAAATATAATTATAAAAAAACGTCCTCTCCATGATTCATTGTTAAGCGGTTCGCTAATCATTTGTGCTAGAAATATCACTGGTCCCATTTCATGTAACCACCACTGCCAAATTCGTGCAGCTCTACAATAGTTCTTATTGATTTTGACTCAAACATATTATTGATTGACAGAATATAAATTATTTAGCCAGTATCTTAAAGTATCTTAAAGTGTCACTCACTCATCTGTCTGCAGTAGCACTGGATGTTATTTCTTTATTTAGAATAGTTGCACCTGTCACGCCCACTGGGGGCGGAACCCTCCCAGTTGATACGCGTAATCCGGGATCTTCGCAGATGATATAAGCACCACCCCGACCAGAGGAACCTCGCGAAGTATTGAGCCAATGCAGTTGTGCCATACCAAGCAATTTACTCGTCTAGCGTGTTCCCTCGATCCCCTGACCCGTCTGTCGAACCCGTGTTGTAATTTAACCTGTGTTTATTCTCTTCCCAGAACCCGCACCTTGCCTGACCTCCTGCTCCCCGCGTTCCCCGTCCACCCTCCCTCCTGTGTCCCGTTAGCGGGCCTTCCTGTCGGACTGACCTCCTGGCTACCGAACTCTACGAACGTCCCTGACCACGCCCACCGCCTAGCGATCACTATCTCTTTCTGCCAGCTCCCTCCCCGAATAGGATTGCTCCCAAGCACCCTCTCTAGTGACGAGAGCCTGCCCGGATTGCCGCCCCCACGCAGGTCCTCTGGACAGGCTTCCATTTGTACTGAGATCAATAAATCCTTGCTGACCCCGCATACCTGGATCTCCGCTTCTGTGTTCTCACTCAGGCACGACAGCACCAAATTGCAATGAATGTTACCAATGCAGATTGGACAGATAATGTGAACACTTACAGGTCAGTGGCCTCAAGGTTTCATGAGACCTTCCTTCATCTGTATCACCCATCTGTGAAAGTTTTTTTTTTTTTTTTACCTCAGGAGCAAGAATGATGAACTTGTAACCCTTGGCCCCTTGGAATCATTCTCTTTTTTTGTCAATATGTTATCCATCTTTTTTCTCTGTTATGTGACCAGAATATACTTACACTAATATTATGGATAATATTATACTGGATGACATTCTTTCCTCTATCCCAAGATGCCAAAGGTACCAAAAGTTAAGGTCAAATTACAATACCCATTATTTTGCTTTTGAGTATCGAAATTTATAGATCCTAGAAACATTTGCTGACCCTGGTTGAAACTCCTGATCTCATCAGATAAGAGGAGATACTCTGCCGACTTAATGTTTTTATGAAGGCATCGTAAAGAATTTCGCATGGACTTGTGGTTTGTATGTCACTTCCCAATATGCTGACATTATTATTATAAATGAGGGATGGCATGTGAGCTTGAGCT
>JAODUD010000026.1:21454950-21470160 GCA_026784285.1 Stomatorhinus walkeri
CTCGCTTCCTCTGTCTAATCCCGCTCCTCAGACCTCGCCTGCCTCGCTTCCTCTGTCTAATCCCGCTCCTCAGACCTCACGCCTGTAATTCCCATCACTCTCCATCCCCCTCGTTCCTTTTTCCCCTCCCACTCCCCTTAGAGGCGTTGCTTCAAAGTAGTTCAGCAAGTAGAGCAGGAAGATATAAATGGCATCTCAGCTGATGAAGAGTGTTGGTGTCCTGGGGGATGGAGGTGGTCAACTGAGTAGGTGAGCCCCCGTGTTGGGGAGGAGTGAAGGGCTGTAACAGGATTTTGGTTTTGTTTCAGGTCCAGTAGAAGGTGGTCGATTTTACTAGGGGCCCAATGGCTTTGCCCATCCCCCCCCCCACGTCGGCCTCAAGTCTTTCACCTCTCTGAGATGAGGGGGTGGTGTTTTGCTTGGTAGGTTAGGGTGTCACGCCTGAGAATCCCAGGCCCGGCTGAGTGATGTCACAGTCAGACCCCTGAGCAAGGCCCTTAACCCCAAAGTGCTGCAGGGACTGTTTGACCCTGCTTTCTCAATTGTACATCGCTTTCGTTAAAAGTGTCTTCTAAATAAACAAAAAGTAAACGTCACTGAGATCCGGTGACGTTGAACAGCCCTTATGGGTCCGTGGACCTTTCTGCCGTGTTTTCGCCTATGCCGGCCCGCACGCCCGTCTTTGTCACGTGCAGAGTGATGGCGTGAGAAACCTCATTAACCTGGTTTCTCTCTGCCCCGTCCCCGTGTCCCCTGGGTACCAGCCCTGTTATGGTACCAGCTTGGCTTTCCTGGGCTGCTTGGTGTCCTTGGCAGGACTCGGGTCTCCTGTGCACCCAGGTCGCTTGCATCGTATTTCTCCCTGCGACCCCGGTGTCCTTGTTCCACTGCGGAAGCAAAGATAAGTGGAGAGAGAGCAAATAAAGCGTGTCATCCGGCGAGGGAGAGAGACCTCGGGGCTGCGCTTAATAACCTCTGAGGAGTGTCACCTTCACAGCATCTGCTTTGCCATATCTCTCTATCTTTCTCGCTCAGTCTCTTTGCTTTTCATCACTTCATCTCCATCTCCCATTTTCCTTTCTTCTCTCCTACCATTCTTCATCTTCATTCTTTGATTTGGCAGGGGGGCAGATGCAGCTTGTGGGTTAGGGCTCTGTGCCAGAAGGCTGTAAGTTGTGACCAGTGGAGGAATCATATCACCATCAGGCCCTCGAGCAGGAATTTTTTAACCCCAGCCACTCCGGAGGTGCTGGATGCTGGCCAACCCTGCTGTCTGTCCCCAAGCTCTCCTCACTTGTATTTCTTTGGTCATAAGCATCTGCTAAATACATGTAAAGGACAGCAGGACCAACCAGGGTGTTCAGCTCAAAATGGCTGAACCAACCAGCAGAAAGACTAAGCCATTCTGGACCCTTCCACTCTCCACCCAGGTGACATCCACGGCCAGTACACCGACCTGCTGCGGCTCTTTGAGTACGGCGGCTTCCCACCGGAGGCCAACTACCTGTTCCTGGGCGACTATGTGGACAGAGGCAAGCAGTCGCTGGAGACCATCTGCTTGTTGCTGGCCTACAAGATCAAGTACCCCGAGAACTTCTTCCTGCTACGGGGGAACCACGAGTGCGCCTCCATCAACCGCATCTACGGCTTCTACGACGAGTGTAAGGCGCCGCGGAAACGCCGGGGTCCACATGTCGACAGCCGTCGATCTAACCGGCTCACGTTTCGGCCGTCTCTCTCCTCCTTACCCCTGAAGGCAAGCGGAGGTTCAACATCAAGTTGTGGAAGACATTCACCGACTGCTTCAACTGCCTGCCCATCGCCGCCATCATCGACGAGAAGATCTTCTGTTGCCACGGAGGTGAGCGAATCAGCCGTGGCGAAAGCAGGAGATGCGACCTCTGTGTAAATTAGAGTTTACTGTGTATTCAGGCAGTCGCTTAGCCATCCGGAACAATCTACTGCAGTCTGCATATACAACTTCAGCTGTCTCACTTAATTAATCCCACTGTACACTAAGTGCGTTCGTAGCAGGGTGGGCCGAGGCCCTGCAGCTCTCTGTCGGTGTCCCCCCAGTAAGGACCAGACTGCACAAACTCCTCTTAGTCCCCCCCCCCCATTTACTGCTGTCCTTTTTGTCTGTTTCATCTCTCCTTTCTCAAGGTCTTTCTCCTGACCTGCAGTCCATGGAGCAGATCCGCAGGATCATGAGGCCCACCGATGTCCCAGACACCGGTGAGGGCACATGTTCATCATGTGGACCTCGACCTGCATGCTGGGGAGGGTCACGCAGTGTCACCACGCCCATCTTCGCTGTCTTTTAGGGCTGCTCTGTGACCTGCTGTGGTCAGACCCTGACAAGGACGTGCAGGGCTGGGGCGAGAACGACCGTGGCGTCTCCTTCACCTTCGGGGCCGACGTGGTCAGCAAGTTCCTGAACCGACACGACCTAGACCTCATCTGCCGGGCGCACCAGGTAACGTGGCATGTTCTGGGAGTGGGGCGTGTCTGTCAGGGACGCAAGTAACCTGACCGCTAGATTCCATGCTGGGCTCGGGTCAGGATGTGTGGGGTTACACAAAAATGTCCTCCAGTGGGCTCCCTTCGCGAGCTTGTGAAGTGTTGTCACATCAATGTCAAAAGGGTAAACATCAAATCAAAAATAAAATAGACAGCTACAAATAATAATCTAAAAATCAATATGAATTAAAAGGCAAGGTATAAAGGTGTGCTCTGAGCAGTGATGTAAATGTAGCTGATGTAGTTGCACCGTGCTTGGTTCCCCCCCGGCAGGTGGTGGAGGACGGTTATGAATTCTTCGCCAAGCGGCAGCTGGTGACTCTCTTCTCCGCCCCCAACTACTGCGGCGAGTTCGACAATGCCGGTGGCATGATGAGCGTAGACGAGTCCCTCATGTGCTCCTTCCAGGTGGGTAGCTTCACCCCCCCACATTAAGTGCAGGTTTGTCTGTGTATGCATACACGTGCTTACTGTGTCTTCCTCTGTCTTTGCCTTAGATCTTGAAGCCATCAGAGAAGAAGGCCAAGTACCAGTACGGGGGGGTGAATTCAGGGCGCCCTGTCACCCCACCCCGCACTACCCAAGCCCCCAAGAAAAGGTGAGCGGCTGGCATCAGCCCCAGCTGCCGCCTCTTCTCCGATGCCCCCCACGACCCACCCTTGCAACACCCCAGTAATTCTTCCCTCTGCCTGCAGGGGGAGTCCAGCACCCCCCCCCCAAGACACCCACTTTCTTATATACATGTACATAAATTTTGCCATGAGCAGTTAGCGTCTCATTCAGCTTGTTGGATGGTATTTTTAATATTAATATTGTTTGTTGTTGTTGTTTTCTGCTACTGTCATGAGATGTTGCTCAGCTCATGTGATGCCATTTAAAACCAGCTGAAATCTGTAGTCGGCAGACATCAGAGAGTGTAAAGCATCCCTTCTTTCAAACAAAAACAATTAGCAACAAAAGATTGATGTCGAAGTGACATTAAAACCCCGAATTAGTTTGACTTCCTCCAGCCCGGTCAGCGGGCCAGGTGGGAATCCTCCTGAGTCGGGCGGTCCCAGGGTGGGGGAATCGGCATGAGTGCATTTCTGGCAGTCCGACGACACTGTGACTCACGCGAGGCAGTTGTGGGTTCGACCGAAAGGCCTGCCAGCGGATTGAGGCGCTCGCTCGCGATGGGACCTGTCAGGCCAGATCAGGCTGCTCAGACCCACCCAGCTGCACTAGAGGTTAGAGTTTTTCACACACCATCCCCCACCTTGACCTCCGCCCACATTTTTGTGCTGCAGAGGCGCAGCAGAAGGCCGTATTTCAGCAGAGTGACGTTGCGAGTCAGAAGGACCGGCGCACCCATCACACTGGTGAGGTGACGTTACAGTGTGCGAGAGAACACGCAGGAACGCCTCACGGTTACAAAACCGCAAACGGCCTGAATGTACAGGTGGGGGCATGTAGGCCATTCCCATTGCTGATTCAGGCTGAGCCACCCCGAACGAGAGCCGGCCCGTTAGCTTCAGTCACTGTGGACTAAAGCTGTGAGTGACACACCCGCGGGTCGTCTGCGTGATGTCAGCGCTCATGTGAACTTTGGATTCTGATAGCGCTGTTGTAAGTGGATTCTTATTAATGGTTGACAACACTGTGGGCCTGCACACCTCCGTCCGCAGCAAGGAGGCAGCGAGTTTGGCGGCAAAGCAGGAAGCAGGTCAGGCTGATACCTTGCAGGACCTTGAAAGTTTAGTGACACTTCCTTGCCTTTTCTCGCTGCAGTCCATATCTGTAGCTCCTCCTAGCTGAATCCGGTCCAGCCACATATTCGTTTCACCGTAACCAGACGCTCTTAAAAATATGGCTGCCTTAATTTGAAAAGTAACCTGCTCACCGATTTAATATTCCCACTGTGAACTGTAGGAAATCACACCTTTGCACACGCCACGAGTCAATTAAGAACGTTGCCTTGTTATACCACCCTCTCCTTTTGTAATCTTTCTAATTTCTGTCGTTTGACTGTTTTGGTTTTCTTTATAATTTATTTACTCATACTGGGAAACAAAAGTGTTACTAAAAGCAGTTTAGAGATTTGTATAAGTTAGTTTCAGACTCTTTGAAATTCAATAAATGGAACGAACTGCAATTAATGTGGTTTCTTGTCGGTCGTCATCGTTATCCACAGTGCACAGAAAATGCAATCAGTACAAATGGGAATAAAATGTGTTGCAACCGTAGACATCACTTTAAATGTTTTGTATCCATGCCGTAATGGATCTTTGTCCATAAAGACACGTGGTTTACCAGGGCCGAGGCTACAAGCATTTGCCAAGACCAAAGTCCTCATTTTGCTCCATCAGGGTGGCTAACGAGTGACTCGGTAGACTTTTTATATTCTGCAAATTTAAACTCGGATCCTGGTACACACGTATGTCCCTGGCACAACGCACAGAGGTAGCTTCATGGTTATTCCTAACGTAGCTCCATTCAAGCACATTTTAAAACGGGCAGGTTATTTTTCAAGGTTATTGCTATTGCTATTTACGAATGGAAAAGGCCTTTATTTCCTGTTTTTAAAACGCTCCATTCGCTTTCGCAACTGTGTGCTATTCGTCTCTGCAAGTGGGCGGCCGTTATCCGGCCGTTGGGATCCCCCTCGAAGGTGCTGTGCCGCGCTCCTGACGGCTGCCCGCAGCGGGTCCTCCAGTCACCAGGAGGCGATGGAGACCAGGACGCAGGGCAGTGCAATGGCTAACTCGGAAAGCAGCCCCAATGCCAGGAGCAGTAGGCATGTTATCTAGCGATGGGAAGTTCGGCTCAATTAACTGATTCGATTCTTTCGAACTGTCCGTTGTAATAATTCAAAAACAGATTCTATTATTCACCTTTTTTCTTCTTTTTGTGGCGCCTGACCATATGACTCAACGAATCATGGAATCGGATAATACATCTGTCTCAAGATTACGTTATTTGACTGAAAGATAGCGCTGGTGTTCAAAAAATGTTCAGCTTGACTATTCACAATAAAAAAACAATATATAAAAAGCGGAAAGGGTGTCGATGCTGAATAAACATGCCTGTATATATGTAGTTCTTATTCTCTTTACTTAAGCCAAATTCATGTTCATGAGTATCCAGGACTAAATCACAGATAACTGCAATATTACCAATACAATCACACATACACATACAATAAGCAAGAGTAAACTTGCATACGTTATGTAAACGTAAAGTTATTAAATATCTTAGTTTGTTCTTTGATGAAATACATTTAGTCTTATTATACAGAAATGCAATAATTTACTGTTGTGATAAATGATGAAGAGCTGCATTTATTTTATTCCTTTTAACAGCGTAACTGCATTTCAGCAGTAAACGCCGCGAGGGCTCTTGGGATCGGTTCGTGAACCGTTCGTTTGAGTCACCGACCGAGTGTCCGAAAACCCATAAGTTAGATTCGTTCATCGAACGGCCTCTCGGGGAGTTGCTGAGAGCGTATATCAATAGACTAATATACAGCAACCGGGGACTTTAACCCACATTTCTGCAGAAAAAAAGCGTGGAAATAAATTCGAAGGCATTGGAATTTAAAAGTGTTTTATTTGTCGGTTTGTGTTGTTTAGTGTTACTTTATTATGTTTATTATGTTGATATAAAAATATAGGCATATACTTCTGACAATTCGCAAGCATATTGTGCACGAGTATGTCACTGACACATTTGCACTTTTATTTTAATACAGGAAAAGACATGTGCGAGTAATTGGATCCTTGAAATGACATGAAAAAACAATGAACAGTAATAATACTGTAAGCAGTCACATACAATAAGCACAAATGAACGTGTACAAACAGTTGTATAAACGCCAAATGCAATAAGTGCGTTTAAATTTTTATACACACACGTGTGTGTGTGTGTGTGTGTGTGTATTTATTTTACGTAACTGCATTTCCACAATAAAGGCCGCAATGGCTCTTCGGGTTCGCAAACAGTGATAAGAAGAGCGCAGACGGAACATGAAAAATAAATCCGAAATCGCAGGGGATGCTTTTGGATGTTGAATTGCCAATGATCAGTTTAAAAAACGTTTTAAAATATTTTTTTTAATTATTTGTTCAGACTTACGAATCGGTTCAACCCGTTCACTAAAAAACCCGAGTTACTTCGCGAATCGGTCATCAACAATGTTATCCCGGTGCGCCAACTCAGCCAGTGAGGATGGTGTTAAAAAGCGCAGTGATTAACGATGCAGAAATGCGGAATACATCAAGCAGGAGATGGAGGAATCAAGAAAATCAGGAAATTAACAGATGGATCCAAGTGTGGAGAGCAGAGTGGAGGGAGCAAGAAAGCCTGGGAGACTGAGAAAGCCGTAAGGCGGGATTTGAAGACTGGGAGATTCACTCATGAAGGGAACTTAAAGCTCATAATTATCCTGTCATCCGCACATGAGGTCTGTCGATCGTGGTGTTCGGCACTGGAGGACACTGGGTCTCCTGTGGGGTGTTCAGCCGCTCCATGGCATTCAGATGGGCCTCACAGGGAGAGTGCACACTGGGAGCCAGACCAGATCGCTCATGTGGCCACACTCGCCGGATCCTACTCCTCCCAGAAGACGAGGAAGATGATGGAGGCCTTCTTCACTCTCTGAACATCCTATGATATAACATAGCTCCATCACACCTGTAATTGTATCAGGGTACTAACAGTGTAATATTCTCCAGGACAGAATCACTCATAAAAATTGTAGTTTAAATTATATAAGGAACAATCATGTAAATAATATCATAGTATTTTTCGCAATATGTTATAAATACGTTCTTGCATCTTCTAAGCGTTAATCAGTAGAGGGTTAGAGGGGGTCTTGGTTTATTCCAGTAAGTTTACATTCAAATGAAAGAATTCTTAACGAAATGTCGAATTCAAAGGAACGCTTGAAAAATATATTATTAGTTTTTTAAAAATATCTGAGTGTCTCCAGGAAACGGGAAAACATATCGTACCTCACAGTATCAAAAAAACTACTTACTAGTACAGTAAGTGAGCATATGCAGTTTTAAAGGCAAATAGTGCCCTCTGTTGACTAATTCACTCATACGAGCTAATAATAATAAACCCTTTATTGTCCCCATGGGGAAATTCCTTTTATGACTCCCTCAACTTGCTCTTTGTAGAGCAGGCTGTCCGCAAGGGGTTGCCACCTGTTGGGGCGCCCAGGGAGCTGGGGGTTAAGGGCCTTGCTGAAGGACCCACAGACAGGCTGAGTTTGAACCAGCGACCTTGTGATTACAAGCACACAGACTTAGCCCACTGAGCCACATGCTGCCCCCCAATATACAACCAATAATCAAATGTATAGCAAAACTAAGCAATCTATTTAAAGCCAGAAGGACCGTTTATGTACAGCACCTACAACGAAACACTAGGAGCTGTCACTATCTCTGTTAAGACATTTACACTACATTTCTTTGACAGATGGTAATTATAAACTTTTTTGAAGTCACAGAATTTGTTTCTTGTAGGATATTCATAATATTTTCACCACATTTGTAATACAGTTAGGTCTATGCGACACTGGATCCAGGCAGCAATTTCAGTAAACAGTGATTAGTAAAATGTGACGTGCCGCTCACTGAACATTAATGCGTTCTGTCCTGTACCCAATAAGACGCCCGATGATGCTGTACCTTGTTGGTCCTCCGCACGCTAGGTAGCGCTGTAACATGACGTCGGCACCTTAGCGCTCGTCCCGAGAGGTGACGAAGTCGCACATCCCGCTGTGAGAAGGGAAAAGAGGGAGTTGTAGGGAGGGGTGGTGAAGAGCAGTTGACAGTGGCAGCCTTACGTCTTGTAGAGGTAAACACATTTATATTCGTGGATTTCGTCGACAGGGAGGACTTTGGGCTCTTCCGAGCAGCCAGCCAGCACACTAGCGTCCTGCCACCGCAGGCTAGCTCCCCGACTAGCTGCCAGCTCCTCTCCGTCGGCCAAGTCTGGCAGCGCTATGTCGTGCTGTCTGGTCGAGTTTTGTCGGGTCCAAGAGCTCAAGACGGTCCGGGAGTTCTTGTTCCCGGGCCAGAAAACGAGCACATTAGAGACCGACTTCAGTCAAGCAGGTAAGAACCGCAGCTTTTGGATCCTGTCTCCAGCCCCAGGGACTTTCTGGAGCTGAGGGTGCTGTGCTTGTAAGTTTGGGCCCGGCCTTGAGTACTACCAGGTTTTTCCATCCTCCTGCTGTGCCCGGGTGCCGGTGTCTCTCCCCTTCGGTCTCTCCCCTGTGCGCGACGCCCTGTCCCGGGTTGGTGGCCGCTTTTTGTTTATGGTCTTGAATTATGGTGCAGTATGGGAATGCGGCCCCTCCCCCAGCTCTCGTTAGAAGTATTGAGTGTAAAATCACCTGTAGACACCAAGCGGGATCGGGTCTGCAGGAGTCAGCCACTCGGGAGAGGGGCTTGCTGGCTTACCTGATGGAGCTTTGTTTTCCAGTAATGGGGAAAAGATGGGGTCAGGTAATATGGATGGGGAGGGGTGTCCCTTTGCCCTTTACTGGATGAGTCATCAGACGGGAGACACGTCTAGAAATGCGTCACTGAGAGACACACGTATGTTTTCTGCATTTGAAATGCATGTTTCGAAATGGCAGATTCAGTGGGAATGGGGGGGTTCGAGCTGCAGCCGGATGCAGATGCTGAACATGCTGCACGTAGCAGTTCTCCATGTCCTGTCAGCTGCGCGGGGCTGGTAGGCGGTTTTGTGAAGGAGCGGGCTGATACAGCAAATAGCCGAGGCGTTTGTCCGCAGGTGGAATGCCCAGCTCCATAAACCCGAACGTACAGCAGCACAGGAGAAAGAGTTAGGGTGAAACATACAATATAGACATCCATACGCAAAGTGGTCGCATTTTAAAATAACCCTGATGAATGTTTCTTGTTTTTTCAAGTCATCACAGATGTGAGCCGCCGTTTAATGTAAACAAATCGGTCAGTCATACGATTAATACAAGACATTCTATATACATTCACTCATGTACTAAAGCTATTTCTGTTGTTACAGGAAAAAAGTGGATAGTGTGGTAATGTGAGCCCTGCTTGTCAGTATTGTACTTAGGGGTTTTGCTCAAGGGGTGACATGGTGGTGCAGTGGTTAGCACTGTTGCCTCACACCATTGGGACCTGGGTTCAAATCTTAAGTGTGTGGAGTTTGCATATTCTCTCCAGGAGACATGCTGAGGCTAGTTGGAGTTGCTAAGTTGCCCGTAGGTGTGCCTGTGTGAGTGAATGGTGTGTGGGTGTGCCCTGCGATGGGCTGGCCCCCCATCCAGGGTTGTTCCCTGCCTCTTGCCCATTGCTTCCGGGATAGGCTCCGGACCCCCGTGACCCAGTCGGATAATAGGGTTGAATGGATGAATGGAGTTTTGCTCATTGCTGCGTTTTACATTCACTGCTTTCACTGACGGAAGAATTCTCTACTCCTTCCTCAGGGGTCAGACCTCGCTTTGTTAATTATGTCTCCTGTCCACTGTTGGCATCCCCTGACAGTACCATGCTGCTCTTTGTCTTATTAATAGCTTGTTCTTTCTGCAATCACTGCAAATTCCAGCGCGTTCCATTTTATTGCTGTCTGTCGTCTGGTCTGTTCTCTGTATAGGATGCCAGCTTTGTGTCTCTCATTGACCGTGTTCAGCAGGTGGCCGTATTTCTATTCGCATGGCAGACAGAAATCTGAGTCCATTTCTTACTGTCTTGCACAGAGAAGGAACTGAGCTGGGAAGACGCAGACTGGGGGTCTTGGGAGAAGGATGAAACCAAGGAGGATGTCAAGGTTAGTGTCACTCTTTGTGTTAGGGATTGGAAGTTAGCATTTTGATGGATGGTACCTCAGCAGGGTGTTCTGGTGCAGCACACCTTCAGAGCTGCAGATGCAAACCATGGAAGCCCGCTCTTCGTGGCATTCCTCACAGAACTCTGCCTTCCTGTCACCATGCAAAGGCATGCAGTTAAAGTGACCTTCTCACTCTGCTCCGTGATGGACTTTTTCCTTGCTCTTGCAGAGGTAGCGACCCAGATTGAACAAGGAAAAAGTGGATCGATGGAATTAGAAGATATGCTTGGGTGATTATTTTAAGCACTGTTAAAGTCGGTTTAGGGCTAACAGTAATCCTCCCTCAGCCCGAAGAGGAGAGTGAGAAGCAGAGCGCCCCGTGGCTGCATGACTGTGTGGTGTCCCTGTCACCTTGCTCCGACCTGCTGGTCGTCGCACGCAAGCACAAGGCCGTTTTTCTGTCTGGTCAGTCATGACTCTCACATCGCCCTCACGCTTCACACCGACAGTGGAAACACGCAGATTCTTCTATACCCGTCCCTTGTGCGTTTACGTCCATTTTGTTTTTTTCATCTGCCTGGTTTTCCACGCGGTGCTGCAGCTAAGTGGCGGACGGACGAGGTGGGACGAGACGAGATGACGCTGGCGGTGTCCTGGAGCGGGACGCTGAGCACCGAGGACGGGTGAGGGGGGGCGCTGTGGGATGGGGAGGGGAAGAGGAGGGATGAGGGAAGGGAAAGCCTGGCAATGACCTGAAGAGAGAAAGAAATGCATTACAAGGCATGATGGGAAGGTGTGGGGTGAGTGGAAGGGGGGTGTTCCAGAAGGGGGACAGGCAGGGCAGGGGAGGCGTGTACCAGTCGACCCTGCACTGATGTCTTCTGCACGCCCTTAGGGAGTGTGTGACCAGCGCCATCTGCATCCCACTGGCCAGCCAGAAGAGGTGAGTGTTGTTCTGGAGCGACCGGCTCTTTGGTCATCACATGTTTGTTTGCGGCCAGCTTGTGGAGGGACCTCCCTGGTCACATGGTTCCTCCGTGAATCTGTGTGCAGGAGCTCTACCGGCCGTCCCGACTGGACCTGCATAGTAGTGGGCTTCAGCACCGGATACGTGCGCTTCTACACAGAGGTACCGTGCATGACTACCCTTGCTGCATCTGACTGTATGCTGATTGGCTGTATGCTGATTCACTCCATCTGACTTCTGATTGGATGGGTCATGTTCGCGAGTGTTCCCGTGCGGCGATCATCCTGCATTGTGTTGAATTGCCTTTCAGAGTGGCGTGCTGCTCCTGGCGCAGTTGCTGAATGAGGACTCGGTGCTGAGGCTCAAGTGCAGGACTTATGAGATTCCCCGCCACCCTGGGGTCACAGAGCAGGTACCTGGTACGCCCTGCTTCCTGCATCGCCCTCGCTATCGCCCTCACCTCCACCACAATGATGGGTTTTACTTGTGTCTCCCAGCATGAGGAGCTCAGCATCCTGTACCCGACGTCCCTGGTAACCATCGATGGCTTCAGCCTCTTCCAGTCGCTGCGGGCATGCAGGAATCAGGTGGCACGAGGTACCACCGGCCATTACTCAAGGATGAGAGGAGCCTTCACGGCCAGCTGTATGAAAATTCACTTTGGGTTTGGGTTTGGGTTGGTCCTTTACTTTCTCATTCTCTCTCCTCTGCACCGCTTCTTTCCTCACCCCTCGCCTGTGATTGGACGGCAGCGGCAGCTGCAGGAAATGACATGGTGCAGCCCCCGCCCCTGACCTACAAGAAGTGGGGTCTCCAGGATATGAACGCCATCGTGGACCACAGCAGCGTGGGTGAGACAGGAGTGGCCTGTGATTGGCCGAGCTGAGGAAGTGTCCAGGAAGTGAATTTGTGGGAGATTCTCACAAAGCATCAGTAAAGGAGGAGAGGGGGTGGGGCCACGGCTAGGATATCCGAGTGTCTTTACGCGTTCTCCCATCCCCTTAGGTATCATGACGCTCTGTGTGTTTGACCAGATGAGGAATGCCTCTGTCTTGGGGGGCTTCCATGCAGCTGTGAAGGGCAGCCCCCCTGCCATGTGCCAGTACATCACTGTGGGTGGGGGGCCCTTCACAGGATTCTACTATGCTATAGAGGTGAGTGAATTGAGTGTGAATGAGCCTGCTTTTTAAACAGTGACTACCTGCTTTCAGTGGCCTGTCTGTGTGCAGGGCAGTTCCCAGCCTCTCCTTTCCCATGTGGCTCTAGCTGTGGCCAGCAAGCTGACTTCTGCCCTCTTCAGTGCTGCCAGGTCAGTGCTTATTTCGCTATATATCAGCTCAATATATGCACAATATATCGGTATAAACATTGGTATCGGCGGACATTTGTTAATAATTAAGACGTAGGCGTTGGTCTGATGTGTCGGTCTTAGGCGATATTTCCGGCCATAATCTGTCTATCTGACATTATGCTGATATTTTTAAGGGTGCTGTTTTAGTCACGTTAGACAAAAATGATGGTTGTTGGCCGAAACATGCATGTCAGCGTGCCGCTAGCTCCGCGCCTGATGAGGGCTCCTCCTTTCCACAGCGGTTGGCTCGGCTGGAAGCACAGGTACAAGCACGAGGAGGACCTGGCCCAGAAGCAGAAGCCTAAAGTGGAGCCAGCCACTCCCCTCGCCGTCAGGTGCTGTGCCGGTGGCGCCCCCTACTGTCTTTTCTATGCTTGTGCACGATGTCATATCAGGAGTATATAAAGATGACTCGTGAGTCACCAGATGGATTTTTTTTTCCTTCCCGCAGGTTTGGACTGCCGGACTCACGGCGCCATGGGGAGTCCATCTGCCTGTCGCCATGCAACACGCTGGCCGGCGTGACTGATGACTTTGGGCGGGTCACCCTACTGGACGTGGGGCGCGGGATTGCCATCCGCATGTGGAAGGGTGAGGGGGGGGACTGGGAAGGGGGTGGTGTGTAACTCAGGGTTAGAACATTGTGCATGTTATCAGAAGGTTGTCTGTTCAAATCCCAAGAACGGCAGAATGATTTTACCGTCGGGCCACTGCACAAGGCCCTTGACCCTGGTTTCTTATTTGTGCATCATTCTGGATTATAATTGTCTGGAAAACAATGTAATCCCTTGCACAGGCTACCGGGACGCCCAGCTGGGCTGGGTGCAGGTGTGCGAAGGGCGGGGTGAGCGGGAAAAGGCCACCTCCCCCTCTTTGCCTCTCCGCCACGCCCAGTTCCTGGTCATCTACGCACCACGCCGTGGCATCCTGGAGGTGTGGGGCACCCAGCAGGGTCCCCGTGTGGGGGCCTTCACCGTGGGCAAGCACTGCCGGTAACCGTGACAACCCACACACGCACACTTGCTTTCCATATATAATACATTTCCATATATAAGACATAACCTTAGAAGGAAGACTAGAGCACTAGAGCAGATTTTAACAAAGAACACTATTTGAAAATAAAGGCTACTGATCACATACAAATGAATTCACATCCTCTGTACTTTTATAAATATTAAGATCAAAAGGAAGCCCTGCTTCTTATCATTGCTGTATTTCTTGGTATCTGTCTCCTGTCAATGATGGCTAGCAAGCGGCAGTCAGCTAATTCTACCCCCTCATGTCCATGCAGGCTGCTGTACACAGGCTACCGGCTGATGGGCGTGAACAGTGTCACCAGCCAGGGCTGGCAGCTTCACACCCAGCAGCTGTGCCTGTTTGACCCGGCCACCGGAGCTCTGAGGACTGTCACCGTGCCCTTTCATTTGGCCCTCAGGTACGTGGAGCAGAACACACGCGCCGCACACGCGCCGCACACGCGCCGCACACGCGTGACAGTACCTCTTTGTGCCTGGCAGCGATAAGAAGAGCGAGCGAGCAAAGGACATGCACCTGCTGAAGAGGTTCAACTCGCTGCTGAGGAGCAGAGAGGTGGAGCCAGGTGAGGGGGTGGGGCTGGGCAGGGACATGGGGTGGGGTCATGTGGGTTTTGGGTCACATGGTGTGTTTCCATGTGGGGGTGGGGAAAGCACATCACAGATAATGAGACACATGAGGGAAATGTCGGAAAATAAAATGACATAATCACCGTTCTGCCTTTGTCCCCATCTCAGACATCCTGGAGAGCGAAGCCCAGAGTGTCCTGTTGGAGATCAAGCACCCCGCCATTAAGAAACAGGTAGGGGCACGGGGACAGGCCCAGTTAGGGAGCAGGTACCTTTACCTGGGTTTAGTGTGTGCTTGAGGTAAACAGGCTGTCAGACTCCTCTGCGCTTTAAAAGTAGGACATGCCACCTGCTATTAATATTTTAGTATAGCTTTGCTTGTCAAATATACATAACCCAGTGTTCATTCCGGATCCATGCACGCGGGGGGGGGGGGGGGTTTGCATTTTGGGAAGGTGAAACAGGCCATGTGGCACATCTTTATAGACTGGTGTCGCATGCCAGGATTTAGTGGCTTTCAGAGTCATAATACATGAAAATGAGGTTTTCACAGACTTGTTTCATTGATTGGATAGGCACTAGAATCCTTGCTGTCCAATAAGAAAGCTCCAGTCTCATGCCTGATCAACATAACTCACGCCTTATTGGACAGCTTAAAGAAGCAAGGTAATACTTTCAATGTCAAGGGGAGGGACTTGTGTGTGTTGGTGTCAGTCTCACAGGCCCAGAGGCAGCAGTGTGTTTACATAAAGTTCTTTGTGTGTGTGTGTGCGCATCTGCGTCTGCACAGACCCTGAGGCTGTGGATGAGGTCCTCCTGCAGCTCTGCTCCTCCCAGCTGCGGCTGCTGCAGATGTACACTGACATCATGGCCCTCCATTCCACTAAGCCGCCCCCAAGGGGCCAGGATACTAACCCATCTCTCACCCAGGTACTGACGTCCAAACGTCGTGTTGCGGGGGG
>JAODUD010000026.1:21499281-21513791 GCA_026784285.1 Stomatorhinus walkeri
CCAGTTTTCGATCCAAGCTGCTACAGATCCTAAAATCCCTGCAGCTTTGAGCTTAAACAAGAGCCGTTTATGGGGGACAACATCAAAGGCCTTCTGGAAACAAATTTCTAGCTTTAATAACTTTTCACGGAAGTAAGGTGGGGCGTTTTTTATGACAGAATCGTGTTGTCCAGTACACAGAAAATTAACCAGAAATACATTAGATTACGAAACACATAATCAAGCAATACAGCTGTAATACATTTGCTTTGTCCCACAGTGCACTGCCTAAATCACACTTTACAACTTACTTATGGATTCCTTTGTGTTATCAATTAACTGTCAAGATGGATGAAATGGAGCAATAGTATGTAATATGCAAACAATGTATTAATTAATAGCTTTTAGAAAGTGATCTTGAAAATCCAAGGGGTGTGCATTGTCCCCCTGGTTCCCCTGATCCATGCACACTGCATAGGACATGGCTGTCTCATTTTGTTTCAGAGCTATTAACCCTTTAGTGCATTACCCCTATGCCATGTAATATCCTCATGAGGCCCCACCCATTCATTTATGTCCATTGCAGTGGACATATTCATTTTGCATCTTTTCATTGATGTAAGGAAACATATTTATTCCTGTTGTACCCTAAATAGGACATGCTGTGAAATTAAAATAAAAATACATTTGAAAAAAAATTTAATTGTAAGATGTCTTATTTCCTCGAAAGACAAATAACCTGTAATTGAAGGACACTTTTTCCTTGGGTCTCAGTAGGATATGGATACAGTGTATTAATAACTGATAGAGAGAAAGTTATTCTGAAAATCCAAGGGGTGTACATTGTTCCCTGTAGTCCACTGATCAAAGCACACTCCACTAGAAGTGCCTGTCTTGTCTAGTTATACTTATTAACCCATTCATGTATTGTCCCATTGCACATTATACGGATACAATCGAACATTCAAAAAATTATTAAAATTCGTACATGAAGTAATCTGGGACACAAAAGGGATGTCCGTCAGTCGCCAAGAGGCCAAAATATTAAACCACCATGTCATTACAGCCGACAGCACCTATAATATTAGCTATTAAGACGATTGTGTATAAATCACAAAATGGTTTGAAGCGCAAAAATAATCGGTGTGCATCGTTGTCTGTTGTTGGAGTACGCCGCCCCACCGAGTCCGGATGAGAAGGGATCACACTGGAGACTCGCGGTTATTGTGATAAAGTTGTTTATTCACCTTGTCCGTTGCAACTGGAGTTGGGAACAGGCTGTACAAACTGCGCGTGAAACCAGTGAGTGCTACAAGTCGTGCACGGTTTGTTACAGTCCGGTTCGAAGTGTCCGTGTCTCTCAGCCTTTTGTACCTTGCCCCGAAGCACTTCCTCTTTCTGTATTTTTTACCTTGAGCTAGTACTTTTCCACTTGTACAACAGTTATTCTTGCAGCGTCTGTTTTTCCAAGTAAACAAGCTTCTTTACGGTAAGAGCGGAAAGCGTTGTGGTTAATGCTATGTCTGCTTTCATTTCGTATGCTACGTCTACTTGTCAACAGTCTATAATTAATATGTTTGCTTAAGCGGTTTCTGTCTTCGCGGCACTACTTTCGTTTTACTTGAAATGTCAACAGTCTATTAATATAATGCTTGCTGAAGCAGTTCTCTTTTCTGCACCTTGTCAGGCCCTATATTCCACACTGTGTACTGGACAAGAGGATTCTGTCATTAAAAACGCCCCACCTTACTTCCGTAAAAAGTTATTAAAGTTATAAACTTGTTTCGAGATAAGTCGAAATTTCGACTTAAATTATATATATTTTTTTTTCAACCGGTGGAGGAAAAGGGCTTCCATATAATTACGTGCAAACGAAATCGAAGGACAAAAACAACAAGTACTACACCTCTCTCCCTAACCAAACAACATCAAAAACAAAAAAAACAAAATAAATACGGCAATCACTCCCTACGTACCTAACAAACACACAACATACACAGGCAAGCGTCAGAATCCGAGGGGCGCACGAAGACGTAAATCAAAACCCGGGCAAGAGACCGAAACCAGAAAGCGAACAAACCAAGGCAGAAGTACGGAAAAGGAAAATAATCGTAAACCAATAAACCAAACCCGTCATGCACAATAGTCAAATCAAAGAAAGCAAACCAACAACAATTCGAAAATAAGCAGAGCTCCCGAAGGTCCTTTCTATCCGGCTTTTCACGTTCGCGGGGCGGAAATGACGGAAGGTCTTGCGGTGAGTCGTGGATGAGGACCGGAGGGGAAGGCGGAGCAAGGGTCGGGCTGAGTATACATGGCCGTGGCCGGAGCCCAACAAACAGCGGCGCCTAACACACCATAAAAACTGTTCATATAAACCACATGACGTTTAAGTAACTTATAGGTCTTATACAGAAGTAAAGCGTGAAACGATAAGGGCCATCCACTCAGGTATATAAAATCTGCAGTAAATATTTATTCAGCCTTACATCATGTGTACAATACCCTATAACGTATATCATATAAACATGTTAAATATAAAATCCAGTGTGTCCGCTTATTGAAATATTAAGTCTATCCACAACTGTACCTAAAAACCAAGTCAGGTCAAACCTCAAGCAATACAAATTAAAATAGCGGCACAGTAAGTATGCTGCAGTATTATATATAGTGAGCAGCTGTTTATAATCATTGTATATTAAAATAGGTATTGAACTGGAGATAATACATCTCAATTAACGTGCATTCAGGACTTGTGAGTAAACTCTAAACCGAGTTCTGTCATGGCCAGACTCCCCGTTTTGCGCCTTCAGGCGCGTGGGGGACCACAGAGATACTGAGGTACCATTCACTTGGCAGCAGATCCAGGGTCTCCTGCATCCCCCGTAACGAGCTGGGGGAGACGTCAGGCTCAGCTTGCCTCAACATGCTCAGACAGGGTGAGCAGAACCGAGCCATGGTGATGAGGTCATTTCACCAGCAGCCCCCTGGATAGGCTAAGCCAGATATATACGGTCAATCACTCAGCCAATCACGATCCATCCCATTTGACCCAGGTGTTAATTCACATAATTCCATATATAGCAGTAATTCTTTTAGACTTTTACTGATTTTTCCTCTTCTGTCACCTCAATATGTTTATCAGCATTGTGTGTGAGTGGCACTTAACTGGAGGAGGACGATTATTACTATGACGACATGGAGGAAACTGGAGATGATGAAGAGGCGGTCTCAGGAGACTACCCGGGAAACCAGCACGGGGAAATACGCTCCAATTTGTGGGGAGTGACTGCTGAAGAGTTAGCAGTCAGCTGAGATAGAGGCGTTGACATACACCTAATGTAGCGTTTCGGTGTAGTGGAGACTATATCATTAAAGACATAATGTTTTCTAAGCAGCCATTTCTTTTTTGCTTAAAAGCCTGTCTTATTACATTTGGCGTACTTTTTTGGTGGACAGGTAAGCATAATTCATCAGACTGTTGTATACATACACCTAATCTCACTTTATCAGCGCAAAGGTGAAATGCAAAAAAAAAATGATAGTTACACATGACCATCGCTAGATGGCAGACAAAAGAACTACGTTTCCCAAATCACCGCTACTCTCTCTCTCTATGGTACACATCCTATTCTTCCCTTTACCCTAAACGTTTAAATACTGATCTGCGATCGGTCTCCAGTCCTCCGCCGTGCCGTACGAAGTATTGATCTGATCTGATCCCGGAACAGTTGGAGGCGGAAGTGTTTTTTCCGACGCTGATCCAGCTTGGGTGTGTGTACAGCTGTTTTCTTTCAGATCGACAGCGCACGTGTGTGTGTGTTTGTGCGAGGGATACACACCGCGCCATCTAGGTACAAACTCTGTTTTATTCATCTTTCTAATTTAACTAGCCGCCTAAGGTTTGGCATCTGGAGCTGTGCTGTGTGGTAGCGGTTAGACTTTGCCTAATGTATTTCTGGTTATGTGCATTATCATTATTAACGTAATAAATTTAGCTACACAAAAATGACAGTTATGCATGACTGGATTGTACGTCCCCGCGTCCAATACTAGATTTACTTACTTACCTGTCGGGTTTTCCTTTCAAATGGCGGACGGTTCATTACCATACTGCAGATAACGATACAGGAGGAGAATAACCTTATTGTCGACTGTCCGTTGCGGACCTTTCGAGTGTTACTGGTTTATGAGCAATGTTTCCTGTAGCTTTAGTTGTCTTTGCTTCTCCCACCCCCACAGGTGATCAGCATGGCGTCCGCTCCTGCCCAGCAGCCCATCCTGACTGTGGAACAGGCTAGAGGTAATAGGCATGACTGCGAGGGCAACCCGTCTCACACATGATTTCACCTCCTCTTGTCCTTCCCAGAGTATGTGATCTTTATTATATTTGGGCTTTAGTGATCTCTTTTCCTGTTTGTTAACTATTGCAATGAAGTGGAACTCCCATACTTGCTGCATATGGAGCCTGTGGTCTCCTGCATTGCCAGACCTGACATTCAAGCTTGGCCTCTGGGTTTTAGTGGTGCTGAGCGAGGTGATCCAGGCCTTCTCTCTTCCGGAGAATGCTGCCCGGATGGAGGAGGCCCGGGAGAGTGCCTGCAACGACATGGGCAAGATGCTGCAGCTGGTGCTTCCTGTGGCTACACAGATCCAGCAGGAAGTTATCAAGGCCTATGGATTCAACAATGAGGGCGAGGGTAAGGATCTCTGCTTGGGGTCCTCACAAGGCTTCAGTTAGCCCCGAATTCTGCCAGTCATGTAGATCGTAGACAGTGTTACTGAAAGCTGACAGGGAATGCCACAAGAGTAAATAAGATTTTGCAAAAGTAAAACCCAGAAAAAGAAGAGCATGCTGATAGGTACAAGCCAGGAAGTACCCATAACTTGTCAAACATTTCTGCAATTTTTAGGTGTCCTTAAATTTGCCCGACTGGTCAAGATGTATGAAACCCAAGACCCGGAGATCGCTGCAATGTCTGTCAAACTAAAGTCCCTCCTGTTGCCTCCGTTGTCAGTCCCACCCATTGGGGGTGGAGTCACAGCATCATAGACCCACAGTTAAATTCCTTCTAGTTAGTGATCTCAAAGATGTGGCTTTGAGCCATTTGCTGTATTTTTCAACTCCATCAGAAGGCGCTGTCATTGAAAAAATAGGGCTCAAAGATTCCCCAAAGCAAGCCAAGAGCAGCATCTAGAGGAGTCATAAAGTACTGCAAATGGTCCATGAGGCTTCCTTCTGGCCATCACTAATAGTAGTATTGCATGTATTTTGTCACTTTTGTGTTTGAAAATTTTCATTCCAGAATCTGTTTTTCCTTCCGGTTTTTATTTTAACGTAATTTGATTTTAAATGCTTTGACATTTATTTATTAGAAGCTGAAGCAAAGTATTTCAAGCTTGAAATTATGCTGAAATGCTTTAACACACCATTGTAATTTCAGGATCCTGGTGCTTCGGGAGGGTGGGGTGGGGTGGGGTGTTAAAACACTACACACCACGAACTTTCCCTGCCCCTACAGGGAGGGCGTATCAGGCTGCACATTCCCTTACTTTGATTGGGACCCAGCACTGTTCGGAAGCTTGTTAAATTGCTTGTTACAAATCCCTTAGCTGCTGAGTTCATGCCAAGACTCAAAACCTTACATGATGGCATCTGGTTCCAAAGGCGATTGTTATCCATGTGCATTTTTGTTTTTAAATGTGATTTTAAAGTACATTTTGCAGTTTTGTATTGAGCCCACCATTTCAACGTTTTGTTAATGAATAAATATCGAATAAAGAGAAATACATTGTTCTGTGTAATGTCATACATAAATGTAGAGCCAATCCAGACTGGCTTGGTATTTGCAATGTCTGGTTAATTAGGGATCAGTATGAAGGTGATCACTGAGATGTCCTGTAACTTAGAAGATGGTCCAGGATGAATGATGACAGCAGTTACCAATAGGGATCAGTTCATCGCCATGACCTGGGTGAGTAATACATCCACCACCAGCTAGCAGATGATAGATGGCTTGGTAGGTGACCAGGGGGTCGGTATCCAAAAGAAGTCTGCATGTCATGGAGTTCCCCCTGCAGACTGACGATGGCACCACTGATCTACACTCCCCTGCCGCAAGGAATTCTGGGAAACATCACGAGATGTTATGACACAATAGTCAATGGGGACTTCTTCAGCCAGTGACATACTGGCACATAATTACAAAACACAACCATTCATAACTATTATGAAATAATAGAAGCGTAGCTGAGTCTGCAGCTTGGGTACTTTTTCACATCTCTAGGAATCATTGGGGACACAACGCGTAACAAACGTCTCAGCTGACAACTTTTATTATGACAACTTTGGCTACAGACTCCACACCAAAAACAGCATTTAGGCACAATTTTAGTATAAGACACTTTCAGGCCTACATGAGGACCTCCACTGATAGAACACTAATTTGAGATCTGTGGCGTGACTCAACCTCTGGTCATTCTGCAGAACCGTTAAAAAGCTTACTTGGGCGATGGCAGTACGTGGCCACCAGCCTCACCGACAGCTTGGCGTGCACTTTAAAATTTGCCTGTACAAAGTGCGCGTGAAAGTGCATGTTTATTTACAGGGTGCCCCGCAATTAGGTTTGCTTTACATTAGGTTTGCTATAGACGGCAGATGGAGGAACTCCAACAGAGACATCGCAGCCAATCAGGACAACGTTCTGCTGTGACAAATGTCACTAACCGCTACTGACATGCCTCTTCAAAAGAGCCGCATACTCCGAAAAATTGTCACAAGCCTCTGAATTACCCCAAAGAGATCCATGATTATCATAGACTGATTCTGCACGCTTTTTTTACCCTTGAACCAGTTAAAAACATTACATGAGAACGCTCTCTAAATTTGAAGATGAAATGCGATATTTCCTCATTTTTTTAACCCCCTACTATACACAATTTGCAGATATAAACCAGTGAGCATGCCACTGAGTAAAGGTTATTTTAAGAGGAAACATTTCATGGGTTATAAACCCAATGTCTGCCTTCATCTGTGTTTACTATGGCATTAATTTGACTATCTGAGGGAAAGGCAACAGCGTGGTAAGTAAGTCTGAAAGGCTGCTGTTTGAGGTAGGGATATTTCAGGTGTACAAGGACAAACCTCCACCCCCCACAAAGGCATTATACAAATAAGGAGAGTTATGTAAAACTGTGAGCTTCGAGGCATGGACGGTGCAAACTGCCACGTGCTTATTGACATTGAGTTTGAATATCACAGCATCCTGTTTGTGTTTGTACACTTATCCAGTTACTAAAAACACAGTGGGCAGCTTTTTCCTGCAAGAGTTTCCCTTCTTCCAGAAATGCTGCAGGAAATTTGAGCCTGAAAGTATTAGGCTCAAATTTCCAGACCACTAGTGACCGGTAGACACTCAGCCAGGCCGGTATGGTTTCGGGTCCGGTGCGGTTCTGCCAAGGCAGCTCTAGGGCAGCACTGCTTCAGGTTGTTCTATCGAACCTGAAGCAATTCTTCCTCAAGAGACAATAAATAAGGACACTTTTCCATGTTGAATATCCTCAAACAGGAGGACCAGCATCACATCTCAAAGTGGCGGTAAATGCTCTCCACGTATCCCAGAACCCCCTGCCAGTCTGGGCCTCCCACCTTCAGCATCTCCTCCACTGTCTAATTTGAAGGGGGGGGGTGTTCAATAAGTAAAACAAATAGAGACAAATGGTAGGATTTAGTCAGGACATGTCTCAATCCGTGCAGGTTTTTCTACAACTAATACATTGCTTACTTAATTATAAGAGGATAGAAGAAGCACTTAGTGTCACTTGTCAACAGCGTAAGTGGTTCAGAGAACAGGAACATATACACTGGGCTGGCAGGGTGACACAGACCTTTTCATTTTCAATGCAATGTATCTTTTGATACCTGCATCCCTGACTGTACTGCTGAAGCTCAAACAGATCTCACCAAAGAAGTTTGGATTCCCACACTCTCCCCTGTTCGGAATGCCAGGTCCAGATTCTCCCTCTGCAAAAATAAAGATGCACCTTCACGCTCTTGCCATTGTGCCCCCTGGGGGCAGCCCCCGGTACAGGTACATACAAACACTCCGCTCTCACCTTGCTCTCCGGATTCAGGCTGTGGTAAGGGATGTGAGACGGCAGGTAGGAGTGGAACACGGCGCACAGCGCCATTCCATCTGCCCAGCTGCTGCTGAAGTTGGTGATATCGATGTTCTGTGTGGAAAGGCAGAGGATCACTAAGCTCCGTTGACATGACTGCAGAACAGATGTACTGATTGCCTAGAACCTGTGTACCTTATACCCCAGTGTGCGGCTTTGACACCAACGGAGAAGGGAGTTCCTCTTCGAGCCCCCGTGTCGACGTAGCAGCATGCTGAGTCCATCCTGCTGCCTAGACGGACAAGTGTGTTGATGGGGAATGAAAACAGGCAACACTAGAGCGCAATTGCTCATCAGAGGTGGAAAGTTCAGGTCCAGAGAATACAAATCCAGACCAAGATTTTGTTTTAACCAACCAGTTGAGTACAAAGACATTCACAAAGTACTCAACTGGATGATTAAAATGAAATCTTGGTCTGGATTTGTATTCTCTGAACCTGAAATTTGCACCTCTTGTCACACATTTACTGAATCACTGCTACTGCACAAAAAGTTACACTGAGGCAGTATATTGCACCACTAAGAGCTGCACTGGAAAGGTTCCTCGTTAGACAAATGCCAGCAATGCCGTTTGCTGGAACGTTCTGAAGGAAAACTCCAGCCTAGGTCAAATACTCACTTGACTTTAGTACCAGCTGTCAGGGAGAGGTCACTGGGGATGGTGTTTTGATGGTTGGCGGTCACTTCCTGTTTACCTGTCACGTGTGCAAACACAAAACGTACAAACCTGGTACCATCTCCCAAGAGAACCCAAAGCCCAGGTCTTCAGAGAACAGCATTTAGTAAATCTGTCAATGTGCTCATTGGCTGAGGAACCCAGGCTGACCTCATCCAGCTGCTTTGCAGTCAAACCACCTGGTGGCTCCCTCTCCACCTACCACACCCTGGCCCACCTGTACCTGCACCAGTCCAGCTAGCCTGTTGCTCCAGAACCTGCTCCACCCTCCTTCCTTGGCCCGTGTGCTGGCTCTGGAAAAACCAAGTGAGAGGAAGTGTAACTAGCACTGAGTCCATAATTATATTCATTATGAACTGAGTCAGACACCTTCTCGATAACAGTCTTGCTTCTTGCAATCTTGCAGAGTCTGTGATTAATTACAGCAATTTAAATATACATGTAAAAATTTCTGCCACTAGTGGCGGTGACCCAATAAGTTGAAGCTCAGACGATTTAATCGTTTACGGGGTAATGCGCAGCGCTCATTAAAACGATTGCCCTTATACGGCACTCCAGCCAACACAAGGCAGTCTTGTGCTCGGATTTATTGCCGGAGATCCTCTGTGAATTTTCCCTGAATATTAAGCCAAAAACAGACATTTTGCTTTGCAGCAACACATTAACAAGGGCAGCCCACTGTGACCTATGGGGATCCGGCATTAACAGGGTTCCCCATCATGTGCTTTGTCGGCCCCTGCTGGAATCACTGTGTATTAATAAAAACATAAGGGCACTTCCGGCACCCACGTTCAGGAGTCTCACTTTCCTCCTTGACACTTTTCATTCTAGACTTTCAGGCAACAGAGTTAGGTTAATATGTTTATGCATGTGGGTCTAGCATGTTAACGACCTTAAACCTTAGGAAAGTAAACAAGCGTAATAACCATTATGTATTACAGGCTAAATGAGTCTTTTACGATGTTGGATTTATATTAACATTCTTACATTTTAATTAATTTGAAAAGAAATTAATTTGGAAGAAAATTGACAAAACAGGGTCAGCCAGTCCCTGGACTGGTTGAGGGTTAAGGGCCCCTGTTCAAGGGCCCAACAGTGACATCAGCCTACTGACCCTGGGATTTGACCCAATGATCTTCCAATCACAAGCACAGCATCCTTACCCACTGAGCCACACACCACACACATCTACAGCAAGTGTTACATCCATAAATAGAAAGTTATCATCTTTACCAAATGTGCGTGCAAACATTTAAAAAAAGACCTTGGATCTTGTTACCGTAGTTGGATTGAAGAAACTGCTATTCTGTATCCGGAAAAAATAGGATTTGACAGCAAAAAAAAAAGAAGCACATGCGGCAGGGTAATATAATCTGAGCTGGCTAGCAGAGTAAATATTCAAAATATTACGCAAGGATACAAAAACTGCAGCTAACAGTCCCACTGAAAATCATCAAAGCTGCACATTCTTACCCCCTTACAAAAGCACCATTACTGGCCACCAGACCGAACCACAACTCTGATGTACAGTTTTTTAATTCCTCACTGGGCTGAGCTATTTGTACTTGTCCTTGAACTAAATTTATTATGCTCCAAACTCACTATGCAGATTCCATTGGTTTTAATGCATATGAAAGGATCATTACAATGTGTTGTGTCATTTTAAAATGGGGGTGGGGGTGTGCAGGACTGCATTCACAACTATATATCACTCAGACTGATTTGCTTTATGTCTTGGCATTCTCGCCTTTTTTAATTTAGTCATGTTGAAATGTCTTTGCAAGCAACGTGGCCTGGTGTCCCCTGACAGTGACACCAGTGACACACACCGACAGGGACATGGCTCAGTGCTACAGGACATGTAAGCAGCACTGTGGCATATTTGAGGAATTATTTTCAGGCTCACTAATGCCACCAGTACTGCTGAGAAACTTTACCTTGCTAAGAGGCCCCATCGTCGTGGCAACGGGTTGGGAGTTACCATTGGTGGCAAAGGGGGAGTCGGATGACAGGGGAAGTCTGGACAGACTCCTGCAGAATAATAGAATGTGCTTAAAATGAGCACAACGTGTACAAAGCCCTTTGACACCAGACTCTGCCAAAGTCAGCATTTATAACGTCTTAGTGCTGCTTATTTATTAAATTTTTTTTTAATCTGCGTGAGTCACCAATTATGGCAGCGTGGTGTCATGTTCACCTGGACCTCTCTGTCACTGCTCCCATCTTACGTGGCTCCCTCCCTGCACGGCTCTCCTCTTTCCTTTTGCTCTCCGCCGCCACGCTCCGCAGATACTCCTCTGCCACTCCCTTTCCCCCAACAGCCCCCTCTTCCAGCTTGGTCACAATCAGCAGCACTTGCCCCCTGTCCATCCCCTGGCTCTCACTCCTGGGACCGTCTGTCTCTGTGGCGCACTCCCCTCCCCGCCACCTCCCTGGCACCGCACTCTCCTCCTGGGCCCCTGTTTCTGGGCTCTCCCTGGCCAGAGAGGAGAGCTTGTTGCAGGCCTCCTGGTACCGAGTCCTCAGGCTCTCCAGCTCCGCGTCAGTCTCCTCCTGTCTCCGTCGCGCCAAGGCCAGCTGCTGCTCCGCATCCCGGTGGGCCCCCCGCAATGTGCAGAGCTCCTCTTCCGCCTCCACACGCAGCCGGTCGGCGACCGCTACTGCCACCTGCAGGTCGGCCTGGAACTGCTGCCATTCCCCGCGTTCCGTCTGCAAGTGGATGAGTTAAACTATCAATAATGGAGGGCAATTATTCATGGCAAAGGTCAGAGGTGAAAGATCACATACTATATACACACACTTATCAAAACAAGGTTCAGTGAAGGTATAAAAACCGAGAAAAATATTGCTTGTAAAACATTAAGTAATAAATGGCAAGTCTGCAGTTCCTGGCCCAGAATTTGCGCTGTTGTACCTCTCAGTGAGTTAAGTGAAACGGTTCCAATAAAATGACTGAATAACTGTATAAAAACAGATCCTGCTGGTGCCCCATTATGAGACACAGCATGACGCTACGTGCCAGATACTACGGGTGTAGATGAGCTTCCTCAAATCAGGGCTTTTCACCCACCACTAATTAACTAGATGCAGTCAGAGAGATTATCAGTTTGGCTACGGCCCAAAGTGCCGGTTTGGAAACGAAAACAGTCCGGAGCAATTCATAGGACAGGAAGAGCAGCTGTAAACAGATTCGTGGGATGGGGACAGCAAGGGCCACGACGAGGTCAAAGATGGCGAGTGAGCAACACCCTTTGGAATGACTAATCTACGCTCCTCTAGTTCAAACAGTACGTTCATTATTATCAGCATACAGCGTGTGACTAATGTTCTGCCATTAGTCACTGAAATGACTAGTTGGCCAAAAACAAAATTAATGCGTTTCACAAATACAATAAGCAAAAAATGTTTTTTTTGGTGCAGCTTGACTCAGTCCACCACAAAACCTGAGAAATCTCTGTGCTCAGATTCCAACCACCAAACACCAAGCTGTGAAAATGTACCAGCAACCCACTCTGGGTCCCGATACAGAGAATTACACTCCATCAAAGCATTCCAGTTCCCACCGGTCCGTTCGTCTTCATCACACACCTGAACTCACTTCTAAGACGGACAGGCTGAAACAAATCGAGGTCGGCCCTATTCGGTAGCACACACCTCAGAAAGTGTGATTCTCTGCCACAAGAGGGTGACACGCTTGACGGACCATGAATTTGATGCCAAACTATTAAGAACTGCACCCACATTTACTAATGATACGACCCGGTGGGCTCAATGCCAGCTGTCATGCATCTGGCGTGACGCTCGCTTTCTGACACATAAATCTTACAGCAAATCTATATAATTCCATAATACACCATAAAATTAGCTACATCAAAAGCATTGGGGTAGTTTGTAAACCCTACAAACTGTTTACAAGGTAATAAGACTCTTACATACATGTAAATGTGTGTGCAGACTCACCCCGCACTGAAAGTCTTATGCCAGCTAGTTGGCAACCCTGTCAATGCCAGCTTCAGGTCCCCGTCAACTGGATCAAACCTGCTCAGGCCGCCTCATTCCAATCCTGCCGAATTGGTGGAGGATCCAAGCGGACCGTGCTCCTGCTCGCCTGAGCCAAACCCTGCCAGCTTAGGCCAGGAACACACCAGGCCAAAAGCACAAAAAAAAAAGTCCAGCACCAACCAGACCGATGTGAAAATGTGCTCTGCAACCCACCAGTACAACAAACAGTGACGGCTGACATGCAGCCCAATCAGAGAGCTGTCTGACGAACAGCCATGATACAGGTCCAACACGGGATACCAGGCAAAACGGTGCAGACAGGGCCTGACACACTGGCACAGTCTCCCAGGGACAGCTTCCTGCAGCATGGCGCGTTCCAGGGTCAACAATAAACAACACAGAGAGCACATGGGGGGGCAGAAACACCTCCAGATGGGAAAGTGAGATTGCGATGAGCAGGGACTGAATGGCAGCTGGGGGTAGGGTATTGGATACGCTGGTTGTGGGGGCGGGGGGGGGGGGGGCTGTGGTTAGAAGCATGGTGAGATGGCTGGGGTAGTAAGGAGGTCAGGAGCTGGACGGGGAGCCCCTACTCCACAGATGGGGGCAATTACACCACCCCCCACAGAGGGCAACATATGGATGCATTTAATAACACAGAACTACCTTTGCTACAAGTAGAATTGACTTCGACACAGAGCGTCATGCGGCGTATAAAGTCCAAGCTCCAGGAGGGTAAGACACTCCCTCCCCAGTAGGACACAGAGATGGGGGGACCAGGAAGTGAGGCGCTGACTGTCGGACATCCAAGGCCGGGAATAAAAATGACCTGACTCATAGGGCTGAGGAACACACACACACACACACAATTTCCAGCAGCGGGCCTGGGATTAATCCAAAGACTGCCGGTATGCCAGATGTGTGCGGAGGCCACGATTGCCCCCACACCCCTGTTCCCATCCCAGCCAGGCGCCCGCTTGACCAGGGAGGGGCGTGTGAACAGAGGACCGAGCCAACACCCAGTAACATAGTGGGGATGAAGAATCGGATCGGGGTGATGTCACAGCCGGCCCCCGCACGGAGCAGCCGGTGCGGGTGAGCCGGCCCCCGGGGTGTGGCCAGCTGAGGGGTCGTCACGGTAACGCATCCTCTGTTAACTGGAGCCTTGTTATCTAGGCAGGAAAAAAAATCTCCCCCCACCCAACCCAAAAGTAAACTAAATGGAGCCTCTGACTAGCCAGATAGAAGAAGGTAGACAATGTTAGCACTAAATGACAGGCAGAGTTATGGCAGCAGCCTTCTGACTATTAGGGGCTGCAGTGGGCAGCATGTGACCGGCCCGTCGCATTCCCAAACTGCTTACCCCAGTCATCCCCGCCATCTTCATTAGGCCCAAACCACGGACCTGCAGAGCTACCGCAGAGTAGTGACCCCATGCGATTATAAATAATCTGAAAATGCAACTCCATGTCGAGCTCCACCCCTACTCAGAACATTCCAGTTTTTCCATTCTGCAAGTCAGGCCCGTACAATAACTTAATACAAAAGCGTGTCCTAAATGTGCATCCTGTTCCCTGTGCCTCAGCAATGTACGGCACATCTCCAAGGCCTGAACACAAGCCATCGGAGTCCCGGGTCAGTAACTGGACCTGGTCACCCATGCCTTGATCGGGGG
>JAODUD010000026.1:21538548-21550376 GCA_026784285.1 Stomatorhinus walkeri
GACTAGTGACTAGTGACTAGTGAGCTATGCCACAAGACTGTACGTTTTCAAATAAACCTCCCCACAGACTGAAAGCAACCAGCGTTTCCGACGAGACACTGTTTGGCTGCTTTAGATTCTTACCTTCTTCCCTGCTAGCCATGCCATAAGTGGAGAAAGCAACGCTGTCTCTACTGTTCTATTAACATTTTACTTTCACGTGTGCCACTTGACATAAACAGTAATTAAAACTTAACTTATGATACATGCGTCGCTACTGTGTTGCTCTTTGAAGCATTTTGCTGACTGCGTTTTGGGTAGATGATCGTAATAATTCGACCTTCCCAAAATGGTGGCCAGAAGATCTCTCACGGCTTCCGCACTAACTTTCTTGACATGCGCAGTGTCGCCCAGCTGTGAAGAGCGCTTTGACAGCAGCGCATGGGAAGCGCGACGGGAATATCAAGCAGCGCCCCAGCCTATCGACCAGCGCATACACATTTAAACGCTTGCACTATCCCGGGAACTTCACTGGTGGAGCTCAGCATGTAAAGGCGACCCGAGAAAAGGAATTACCTAGAATGTCAGCGCTGAAGAAGGTAATTTTCTTAAATTGGCGATACAATATTATTCTGTTACATGTAGGAAAAAAAACTCAAGATCCGACTTGAGAGCTGCGCGAAACTGTACAGTAAATCGTCCATTGAAATATTTCACAGTCTCAGGTACATTTTTAGTTACAAATACTAAAAATAAAATTATTCATATTACCAGTTATCGGTTTTGTCCAACTACTTTTTGTATGGAGATTTTGCTCTTTGAGCGTTTTTTTCTGACATAAACGGTAGAAAAAAATTATATAGAAATTGTGCACATGTAATGCGTTATGGCACTTGGGGGGGGGAAGTATTAATATGAAGGTCCGGTGTTGTAAGGAACAGATCAGTTACGCTCTGCACGAATATTGAGCGGACAACAAACAAGGGAAATGCATAGGGATTATTATGGGGAAGTGTCCACGGCTCAGTGTTTTTAAATGCCGGGCACAGCCCCTGCTCCCACGCGCATAAGCTGTTATTTCCCTCTGGTTATAGTGCCAAGGCACGCATGATTTATACTTGCAGGTATTTCTCTGAATGGCCGCTCCGCTTAACTTTACTCCGCTGCCAATTAAGCGGGATCCTGGCTTTCACCCCAATGCCTTTTTCTATTTCGTTATGGTTGGTGAAGTTTTTTAAATTCCTATGGCACTGCGACCCCCTATGCATGCCTTGGGTCCCCTAAAGGTGAAGCAGCAGAAATGTGTGCGCCTGCAGTGCTGGAGAAGGGACCGCAAGGACAGCAGCAGTGATTAAAGAGCAGCCCGTGCCGACGCTGGGAAATCACCGTGCAGACATATTACATAATGCATATAGGAATAATTCGATAACGAGGGGATTCCGCGAGCCTGATACCTGAACTGATCGACCCAGGGTTGGTGTTCTCTGCTTTAAAAGGCTGCTGGACCCAAAATCCCGTCGTGGGTACTACTGTCGGGAATATCGTTTTAACACCGCATTTCGACCGTACCTCACGTTTCTTGCTCATAGGTATGGCATGATGTCCTGCTGGGAGCTGCCCTCCAGCGTAGCATGAGTGTGCTTGTGTGCATGTAATTGGGCTGATTGCTGTTCTTTATTAATCAGATCATAGTAAAGTCACTCATTCTTTTTGATATTAATATGAAGGGAATAGTTGCATATAAAGCAGAGGGGTGCTTTTCAGAGCTCAGTCTCTGAAATTGTCAGAAATTCCAGTGCAGTGTCCTTCCATCTACCAAACTGAATGCAGTTGTGAATATTGTTCTTTGCAAACTGTAGGAAATGAATATGCACAGAGTGGCAGAGGTTGGGGCGGTACAGTGGCGCAGTGGTCAGCACCATTGAGTCACACCTCTGGGACCAGGTTAGAGTCTCCGCCATGGCTCCATGTGTGTGGAGCTTGTATGTTCTCCCCATGTTGTCGTGGGATTTCCATGATTTTCCCCCCACACTCGAAAAAAATGCCAAGGTTAATTGGCAAATTGTCTGTAGGTGTGCATGTGTGAGTGAATGGTGTGCGGTCACCCTGTGATGGGATGGCGCCCCACTACAGGTTGTTCTCTGCCTTATAGCTCCATAGGCTCAGGACGCCCCACAACCCTGAATAGGATAAGCGGATTCAGAGGATGGATGGATGGATGGATAGATGGATAGCAGAGGATGTACGGCTGCAGCATGTCACTCCAAGACCTCGCTGCACAGTGGCTTTGAAACATGACACACCTTTTCGGCAGGGACTCTGATGGATGCATGCATCTGTCAGCCTGGGTCTCTATGCTGAGTGGGGACTCACCCAGCCGGAACACGGAGCCTGCATGTGGAGCACCGTTTATGCAAAGTGTCCCGTCGTCATTCATTATGCAGAAGTACAAAGGTACCTTCGCAGGGTAGTGACAGAGGAGAGCCGATTTTCAGTGTGATGGAATTGATTCGGGGGGGGGGGGGGTTTGCGGGCCACATGAGACTTAGTGACAGGGATGTCGGGTTTAAGCAAAAAGAGAGAGTGTGTGCATGTGAGGCAGCCAAGCTTTAGGGGGCGCTATTTTGCATGCATTATCAGTCACCCCTCCATATCTGGAGTGCCTCCGCCATGTAATGAACGGCAGCGTTCACCAATGCAAAATCTGGTTTTAGTATAAGCAGGAAATTAATTTATATGTAGTGTGTTTTATTTAATAAATCAGAGCTGGCTTTTTCTTCACAAAATGCAGCCCATTTATCCAGCTGCTAGACCCCTTTTTGACTGGACTGGAATAGTCAGAAACCCGGGAAGGCAGCCGGGTCCAAGTTCAAGCCGGTCACATGGGAGGTGGCAGGAGCAGGGCTCACGTGATTGGACCACAGGCCGAGGGTGGCGCTGCCGTGACACCCAAAGCCTGCGCCTCTCTGGACGAACAAAACCTCAGACCGCATGACATTCATTTGGTTGCACAACCATGCATAAGCAAAGACGGCCTGTTTTAAGCAGGGCTGGAGTCACCTTATTAAATGAGTGAGAACTGGAGATGAATGCAAAAAGGAGGCGTTCGCTGTCACTTTGGTGGTTTTTCACCCGTGACAAAATGAATGCATATTTTAAAAGTATTTATGGGATATGATCAATTGGTCTGACCTTGCTACTCACCTGGCTCTTGATGCCATTGCCACTGATATTATGCGAGTGTTAGACGTTCAGAAATGTTGCTGTACCTTGTGCATGTCGACCTGGTTCCCTGAGCCAGATTGAAACATTCTTGGGCCGCCGGCTGATGGGCGTGCGCCTATTTCTGCCACTCTTCACTTAAAGAGTTTAATAATAGCGTGACTGAACCTTTTTGACACCGTCATGGCACCTTTCAAGTGCCAGTGGTCGACTCTTCCGCGCTAATGACTTCACGCTGGAGTAGTGAAGCGCAGGCTTTTTAACGTGGTTCAGGTCTTCGTCATAATGCCACAGAGAAGCCAGGCATATTGCCAAAGAAATGAGACATTGGTCCCAATATAGGGCCTGTACTGGTGTATCCATTTGCATCCACGTAGATCATGTAAATATTTCACAATCCTTAAGAATGCCATTTCTGGTTCAGAAAGATATTTGTTTTTTTTTTTTTACTTTTGATTCAGGACAGGCTGTATTGCATTAACCGCAATCCATTATGTTATTGTTATGGACTTTGAGTCAGGGCTTTGAAGGTGGGGAATAGGACTGGGCACAGTTCACTCAGCTATCGGGCAAGTCAGCACTAGTGCCCCCCACTGTCAGGTGAAATTTCTTGCAGTTTCCTCTCATGGCAAACGGCTCAAGACTGTCAAAGCCTGTTTCCTTTTGTTTCCCCCACCGGCCGGCCTACAACTCGTCACTTATCGCCTTGTGGGTAAAACACAGACACATGATTGAGTGAGGGGAAGTGTGAACCCCGCCCCAGTATCTCCTTGAGTGTCCTCTGTCACTGGTGGCTTCTGATTTGGCAATCAGTTTGACCCCACACTCTTCCTCAAGCTGGACAAACCCAAGATTGAGAGCTGCAAACTTACTAGTACAGCTTTAAGGCTTTATGATGAGTTTGAAATGCACACTCCTAATTGGAGCGCAGTGAAAATGAAGCACTTCTAACGTTCACATGGCTGTCATTGCGGACGGCTTGTTCACGTCCAGAAAATAAAAATCCAGACCAAGGTTTTGCTTCAACCAATCAGTTGAGTACTCTGTGACTGTGACTTTTTACATTCAGCTGGCTGGTTGAATTCACCACTGGCTTTCAGTATGAGTCAGGTGCTTGGTCATCTGCTCTCATCAAAGACTCCTGGCTCTGTATTAATCCCATCCTACTTGGCGCTGTTTTCTGTCCTCCATTATCCACCTGCGGGTATAGAATAGGATATGCACCCCTTGGTGGGGTTTATTGTGCTCTGTAAAAAGGTTTTCCACGGACACCTTTCACCCACCCTCCCATCTCATCATATTATCATTATGCTACATTCATTGTTCTAATTTCTTAAGCTCCCCATATGCCTTTGGCTCAGTCACGCATTCATGTGGAGCGAGGGGGGCTTATAGGTAATATAGGGTTATAGCATATCCAGACTTTTTGCTTACAAGTACTGCTATAATAGTAATGTCTGCTTTCTGTGTAATTCCCTGACTTCCCTGGTTCTTGGGTATAAGGCAAAAGAAGGACTGTGGATTGCCAATAGAGGCCACGGCCATTTGAATTCACCTGAAGTTCATGACAACATCTGAACCTCCAAAGGCAAATATCAGTCTGCCAAGATGCTCTTGCTGCTGGATAAGACCTCTCCTCCAGTGATCGATTCTGCTTTCTCCAGCCCCATGGATGTCACCTGATCCTTCTACACATGATCTCCATCTCGCTGACACAGAAACGCGCACAGACACACTGCATAAATATCGACACGCCTAGCCGGTAATTAATCCCAAATATGCAATTACCCAGCTCATTAATTATTAACTTAATGAACCTGGTAGTTTTCAAACAAAAGTGAACGTGTTTCTCTGTACAGACTGGTGAACATTCTGCTGAGGGGGGGGGGGCAGCCCATCAGCATGGTTCTGGTTTTGCCTGGTGGCTGCAGTGTAACTTGACCTCCCCATAACCTTACGTGTACCACCCCCCCCAAGAGGTGCTGGGAGGCAACTCTGAACTTTCTTTTATTCTCTCCTCCACCACATGGCCACTCGAGGGGCACTTTGATCACCCCTGTTGATCACCCCTGTTGATCACCCCTGGGGAGAGCTGCCATCTGGGAATCAGCTGGTTGTTGCCGTTTGTTTTTTTTTGCGTCCACGGAAACGGCAATATCACCAGGATCCTGTCTGTGGGAAGCCGGCAAAGTTGGTTATCTTCCTCGAACGTTTACATTGTGTGAAATACCGGCACCGTAAAGAGCTGAAATCAGATATGTGTGTTGGTGAAGGACGACGGTTAAATAAGCTTAATGTTGCACAGTACACTTGGTAGTGCAGGATTTTCACTGGAAAAGAAAAATGAATTTTAATGTTTTGTTTGGTTGGTGGTGTTTCATGATGATAATAATAACAACTTTTTTTATGCAAGTCGTGCAGCTTCCTCTCACATAGCTCCATCTGCAGTTGCTAAACAGTTTATCGTTTAAAAAGAAAGCAGTAAATGTGTGTTTACAGGGCGCTGTGTCTTCCCGCTCTATCTGCACGACCGCCGGTGCTGCGGCGGGGTCGTTTTTTAAATTAGGGTGCAGAAGCCTTTGCTGACGGGGACACTAATTGATTAATTACGTGGGTGTTGTGGGGGAGAGTGTTAATGGGATATTACACACTCGCCAAATGGAAGTTTATGGACATGAAGTGTGCCTAACTGTTCTGGCAGGGGGACGGAGGGGAGAGAGATGAATGCTGACGTCAAAGATGTGTGGAGGGGAGTGACTCTGTGTTTTGCTGTAAAAATGGGAGGGACCTCTTTTGAGCCTTCTTACACTGACAGGGTGCCCCAGCCAATCGGGTTGTGCTTTCTGAGCTTCTTCTACGTTCTGACTCTCTGTGGGCAGCCTGATTGGTTAGTGACACTGGGTCTCATGTTCAGCTGGTTCTGCATATAAATGGGAATGGGGGAGAACCAGAAAGCGAGAAGGGGAACCTGTGCAGTCGAGCGGGTCATTTACAGGGCAGCAGGTGGCGCAGTGCTTAAGGAACTGGATTGGGCCAGATGATCATCTATTAGAGTCTCCACAGGGGCCTTGTAGGTTGGAAGCTGTACAAGTTGTTTAACCTACATCATTTATTTGCCAGCACTTACGCAAAAGTTTAATGAGACCATTAATTAACTTGTATGAATGCCAAGATAGGATCGTGATGCACCGTTCCTGAGGCAGCCAATCCCGTTTCATCTTTAGATTGATGATCAGCACCCTCTGAAGACTCTTTAATGCTGCGTTACCCAGTCTGGTCCTTGGGGACCTGCAGATGGTCCACGCTTTTGCTCCCTCCCTTGGTAGGGAGCTGGGAGGGAGCAAAAACATGGACCGTCTAAGGTTCCTGATGACCAGACTGAGAAATACTGCTACTGTGTAATCAAGCCTTTAGATTTCATTCAGCGTGGAACTTCCCGCCCGTTATGAATGCCACACTATCCTCGGGGCTCTTTCCTGACACCTCTAAAGGCTGCTTCATTTCCGTGTTTTTCACTCTGTACTCCTCGTGGGCCTTGGCACTGCAGTGCGTTGCTTTTTGTTACCCCCGTCACTGTAACGGTAAGTGATCGGCAAGGCCGCCCTTTCCTTTGGGGGACCTTCCTCCCAAAGTCCCGGGCGAGTAGCTAACACCAAGAGCTGATGAACTTAAGGCCAGAGGGTCACATAGTGGTTAAGAACCTGGAGGTTGTTGGGTCTGGTCCTGAAGAGGGTGCTGATTTGCTCCTGGAAGCATCCCTGGTGGTTTTAACCGCTGTGGCAGCGTGGCTGTGCTTTGCCGTGGTCCCGCACCAATAGCATTTGAGTTTGAGTCCTGAAATGGTTGTGTGCGAGGAGGTTGAGTGTTCTCTTCATGTATTCCAGCTGCCCTCCAACAGACTAAAAACGCGTCTCTAAATGGGCCGTGGGGGGGTGTGTGTCTGGGACGCTTGCTGCCGTGGTGCCTGCCCTTACCAGGATGGGCTCCATACCTGCTGCTTTAGATAAGACTTTTTCCTGAGTTTGTCCTAAACTGCTTCACTGCTTCCTGGCAGAGAGCAACAGTGTCTCTGGAGCGTATTGCAGGCGGTTAAATGGGGGGGGGGGGGGAAGGACGTCTCTGACTGGTACGTT
The DNA here is from genome assembly GCA_026784285.1 of Stomatorhinus walkeri. Lineage (NCBI taxonomy): Eukaryota > Metazoa > Chordata > Actinopteri > Osteoglossiformes > Mormyridae > Stomatorhinus > Stomatorhinus walkeri. The sequence continues at coordinate 21,545,883 of JAODUD010000026.1, forward strand.
TCATGTGCTGCTTTGCCTAGAAGGCTCCGGTCTAGCAAATCGACAGCATGCTGTGATGTAATCAGGTCATGTGACTGCCTATGTGTACAAGCAGTGGGGGGGGGGGGGGTGACAGGAATGCTTGACGACTTGCATTTAGACACTGTTTGTGATGTTTACGGTGAGTGCATTGGTCCGGTTACCATGCTCTGAGTGCCTCAGAGCACCACACACTCTGAGAGTAACCCTCAACGCAACACAGACCCGGAATATCTATCAAAGGACCGCCAAAGCCAATGATTACAATGTCATTTTTATGCATAATATTTATTCTGATTACAGTAACACTGTCCCCCCCCTGCAGGTGTTGCCAGCCATACTGCAGAAACATTGCTGTATCTTACCTGACAGGAACAAAGGTAACTTCATGCACACAGGCCCCTGCCGTCCAGCAGGTCTCTCGATCCATAGAGCACTGTCTCCCAATCCAGTCCCCAAGGACCCTCAGACAGTCCATGATTTTGCTCCTTCCCAGCTCTAAATTATGTGGACTGTCTGACAGGGAGTGGGGAGGCAGCAAACACGAGGACCGGATTGGGAATCACTGCCCTAGAGAATATGAACAGAAGAATATGATAGTTCTAATAATCTTATATGTGTGTATATATGTAATGTGTCTAACCATCTTAATAAGTTGGTTTCTTTAGAGAACGTACAGCATGACAGATTAATGCATTCTAATGAATTAAATACACAATGGATTTGAATGATATATTGTAGTTGAGTTGTTTTTTTCCTCCTGACATTGAAGTTTTTTGCCTGTTGTCACATATCGTTCTAGTTCGTTTGGGGGAGGGGGGGGATTTGTGAATGTAGGCCTATATCAGAAATATATCCCCTTGGTAGATTTCGCTGTCCGGGGGGGTGAACAATTTCATGTGGGGTTCAGACTCGTGATTTTTATTACCGGCTGTGTGTCTGGTCGGGGCAAACAGATTTCGTGCCCCATTGGAGGTGGGGGCTCGGGTTCCCATCAGAATTGCTGTAGCAGAGTCTGGCCTCAGTGCCCCTCCCCCATGGCGCCTTGTGCTGTACGTGCTGAGCGAAGTGCCTCCAGCGTTTGATCACCTCTCTCCGTTGTTCCAGGTGTGAAGAGCTTGCTGGTGAAATTGAAGAGCAGAGAGATTTACTCAGGTAACCGCCCGCCCTTTCCCGGCCTTGTTCCGCTGGCCTGGCCACTCCCCGCCACGCCGATTAAATGTAATTTGACGAACCCTAACCTTTCATTTTGATGACAGAGTGCGTCTGGAGGGTCTCACTCTCTGTCAGAACCCACACTCACCTTCCACGATGGATAGGTTCCGGGAACCTCGCTGTGATTTTTTTTCCCATTAATACATCACACTCTGAAAGCAGCTCTCAATTGTGCCATTGCTTTGCTGAAACATTTGCTGATATATGGGCTGATGGGGGCGGGGCGTTTTCCCCCCCAGCAGAAACAAACAGGTAAAATGTGAAGAATCATCATTTCGCCATTTACCGACTCTTAGCCGGTAGAGTCTGCTGGGCTTATGTCCGTCTGCCTGGGTATTTATGCTGATGCAGGGAGGTGTCCGATTTAGGTAAGTGATAATGGTTAATCTGGATACCAGGCCTGGGTTCAGGACCAGATCCCAATGTCCTACCAGCTCCTGAAGTATGCAGCCTGACCACCTCCTATCACTGTGGGAAAAGGGGAAACCTTTTTGCAGGAATGGTAATGAGCGTCTTGCTGTTGACAGCCACGCCCCCTGGGGAGAGGCCCTGTGTTGCCGGGGGTTACCGTGATCCTGGTGCAGGCATGGGAACCACAGGCCTGTAGCGGTCCGCCGCTGGAGCGTGACACCTGTCAGTCGTCGTGATTGGACGTTGCCATCACATGGTCCGTCATCCTGTCCTTTGAAGGGCCAGCGGCTCGATACCAGGGAAGCTGCTCCTGTCTATCACAAGTGGCGGCTGCGATCTGCGGACGCTTGGACCCTGTGGCGATGCCCCCAGAAAAACAGCACTTTCTCTCCCCACCCCCCTGACACCCCCCAGCTGCAGGAGCATGCAATGAGCTGCTCTCAGAGACCACCAAACCCAATTGGATGCCCCCCCTTCCTTGGCAGTGCCACGCTGCCATGAGCTCGCCAGGCTGTCTCTGTCGTCTTGGGAACCACAGCGATAGACTGATTGGTCGCCACGCCGGAGAAAGGCTGGTATCTAGGCGCCGGTGGTTACAGGATGCAATCCAGTGGGGGTTCCAGCAGGATCTGCTTGCTGGAACAAGATGTTCCCTCAATGACCCACCATCAGACAGGGAGAGACTATTCGGCTGCTGATCCTTGTCCATACACCCCTGTGCAGCCGAGTCCAGAAACCTTCGCCCCAAACTGTGTTCCTGTACCAAAGTGGAACTGACTCAACTTCCTGTATTTAAGCACAGTCGGGGTGGGGGGGATAAAGGCACATCTTCATTCCTCATAAGACTCTAGTAAAATGTCATGTTGCACTAAGTCCCTAATAATTCATGTTTAAAGCGAGGTCACATCTATAGTTAGAGAGGAGCCCGGGAAGGCATTAATTCACGGTGATGCTGCGTGACCATGTTAAAAATGGCCCTCGCTGTCAGCTGTTAGAATGATTTTTGTGCAGATCACAAAAATGGGAACTGGGGGAGGCTTTTGACCTTGCGGAAAGTTGGGGTCGGACACGCTCCGCGTAGCGTTTGGCGAGAGCAGTTTTAATTCCTGCTTTACATATGCAGATCGTCCTCAGGGCTCTCACCGGCTCTCTCCGTCGGCAGAGGCATTGTTATGACATTTATAAAGAAACACTTTATAAATATTGATGTGTCCTGTTCTGCCGCGATCCCCCGGGGATCGGGATGGGGACGCAAACCACGGCTGATCGGTGCATGCCGGCGGATTAAAGCTGAGCTTTACCGGGTGTCCTCTTCCCTGCTCACGCCGCATCACCGACGTGCGCAACGGGAATTCGTCCACCTGCATGTCAGCCAAAAAGAAAAGTGAGAGATGTTTGGGTCTGACGGTATGAAATGGACACATAAGCAGGACTCTGGCTCCTCTCCTGCCGCCCAGCTGCTCACCTCGGATCAGGATAAGATGGCCGGACTTTCTTCTGGGGCTTACGGTGATTAAATGACTACTTTTTCTCATAATAATTCCAAGCCTCTCTTTTGATGAAGGTGTTCAATGGAGCCTTCATTTCATATCTCCCCTCTGCCTGTACTTCCCTTTTTCTCAATTTTTTTTCCTCATTTGCATTTTGGTAAGGTGGGCAGTTAAGTTGCTGCTGTGTGTGTGTGTGTGTGTGTGTGTGTGGACTGAACACCTTTTCTCATAACTTTCTTCTTCGAACAATGCCCTTGGCTTTGAGAGAGACAAAAAACGTTTATAAGTACAGAGAAAGACAAATCTGCATGGTTCCCTGGTAATATCACCTCCAAGGCATGTATTTTTAAATCAAGAACAATATTGACTTTTCTGAACCTTGATTAGTCACCGTAAGTTCTGCTCATTGGCGTCTTGCACGGAACTGGCTTACAGCATCATCTGTCAACCTTATTCTTGCCCAGCGTTTTGGCATTGTGTGCAAAAAGATCTTTTTCATCTTTTTCTCTGGGATGCGTAATGTGGGGAAGGCTTGTGCACTTCCTGGTCGCTGTGAAAGAGAGGACAAGATACGGGTTTTTGTCTTAAACTTCAAATGTCTTCTCAGTGGCTTTTTGGCTCCCTGCCTGTTGTTTGTTATATTTTAACCCATGAATAATGATCCTTCTCGACCCCAGAAAAGCACAAGTACTTTGTATAACACATCTGAGGACTTGTTACAGACAAACATTTCTTAGGCGTCCTCTGTGCACATCTGCTGTTCTGGTGTCATACCCCAGTACAGGAGTTCTCAAAGTCCGGACCATGACCTGGATGCAGACTGAACCAGCTGAATCAAAATGGTTAACTTCAAAATTCTTAAAGTGGTTTGAAGTACAAATATAGAATATAGCACCATCAGGTTCCATATATTTTACATAACTGCTTGTTGTCCTATACAGCATCACAGGGGGTCTGGAGCCTATGGGAGCAACGTAGTGAACAACCCAGGAGGGGGCACCGACCCATCTCGGGTTGCCGACCCATCTCGGGTTGCCGACCCATCTCGGGGAGCTGACCCATCTCGGGTTGCTGACCCATCTCGGGTTGTTGACCCATCTCGGGGAGCTGACCCATCTCAGGACACATTCACACGCACCATTCACATGGGTAATTTGGTAACTGCAAGTAGTATGTTTTTATAGTGTTGGGTAAAACCGGCGTACCCATAGGAAACCCTACAAGGACACGGGGAGAACATGCAAACCCCAGAAGGACATGGGGAGAACATGCAAACCCCACAAGGACCCGGGGAGAACATGCAAACCCTACACGGACCCGGGGAGAACATGCAAACCCTACACGGACCCGGGGAGAACAT
>JAODUD010000026.1:21562474-21579380 GCA_026784285.1 Stomatorhinus walkeri
TCCATTGTGGTGGTGTATAGAGCCAAAAATGTTAGCATTGTGTCGATGTCCCAATATTTATGGACCTGACTGTATTTAAGATGATGTTTTACAGCTGGGTTTGACTCAGGTTACACCATCCCGTTTTGCGAAGATCTACGGTACACAGGTGAATCTGAGCCATGTGATCGGCCGATAGTGAGAGAATCTCTTGTTCTGGCAGTTATCCCCTTATTAAACTGCCTCATCGGTCTGTGAACTGCTCTAGGCTTGGGGCATTGCGATGGAGGTGGACTGCTGGTCAGAACCCTGTTGGAAGAGTTTTTTCTATATTTGGCAGACACATCCAAGGAGAGATATTTATTTATTTTTAGAAAGCAGGGTGAAACAGTTCCTGGAGCAATTGGGGTGACAGGCCTCACTCTCACTCTGCCTGACTTTTGGATTTGAGCCTGCGACCTTCTGATCGCAGAGAGAGACAGAGAGACCGACCCCTACCCAGACCTAACCATAAATAACCAAAAACATACAAGACTTTTGCCATTTCTCGTTTTTGATTGCATTCACAGATGTTTGTGGGGACCTGAGAAATGGTCCCCACAACATCAAAATAACAGGTTTTTACCACATTGTGGGGGATATTACGTCCCCCATATTGTAATATAAACCTATTCCACATGCACATTCACACACATGCTCTGTCTGTCTCTGTACACACAGCTTATTAAATGGATTGAGTGTACATATAGACAGGATTCTTTGTGTTTTTCTTTCCCCCACATAACTTTTCATTCATTTAGTCCTGTTGGACTGATGATGGTTCGACTCAAATGACCTCGCCTCTCTGGTGTTAATGAATTCATTTAAAGAACAAAAGAAGATTCAGGGACCGGAGCCAGGTGCCGTGATAAGACGAGGTTCTCTACGTGTCATCCAGGAAGGCAGCCAATCACCACTCACAGATTTACATCTACAGGGGAAAAAAAATCAGATTTCCTGACAGTGTGAATGCTGCTGTTCAGGTGATTAGCTCAGGCGTGGTGTCCTTAGGGAGCAGTGCCACATCCTGCTGGCACATCCGGAACACGCAAAACCAGCAAGCCGGTCAGTCTAGCGAGGCGCCTTTCAGCTGTTTCTGAGGAATAAAATGTCCTGCGATTTGCCAAATAATACAAGATAGATAGATGTAAAATAAGAGCCGTCTCTGCCGGTAAATGAAACAAAGCTTTACTGACTGTTTGTACAAAGTGTGTTGGAATTTTTTTACGTTTCTCGTCTCACTTTCCTTTTTAAGCCTGCAGTCCAAGCACAGGGTCGGGCTCTCAGATTTTTGGTCACCGAGGTCACCGCTACCCTTGTTTATCATCCCGGCCACTGTCCACAGACGTGGCCACATCACATGGCATTCTGGGGGTGGTGCCGAATGCCTGGTCACATGATCAGATGAGAATCCCAGAAGTACAGCAGCAAAGAGGCACCATCCCCTCCTTTTTGGACCTCGGCAGATGTGGCTTGAAAGACGATGAGGCAACTTCTGACATGCTGGACTCAGACTGAGCTTCAGCATGGAGGCTTCTGGGGAGAAGGTGCCAGCCGGGGCAGTGGAGTTACTGCTGTTGGTGCTACTGGATACTCTGTGCTCTCTTTCACTTTCTGTTTTGCTGGATTTGTAGCTGATGATCCTGCTTTGTTTAGTGGTTCTGTACTATATTGTATCTTCTGGACCATTTTATCCAGGACAGCCACTGTCTTTGCCTTGAGTTATGCATAGTAACCAGTAAAATTGCCCAGCTTCTCCAGTACTTCCCATGATTCTCAGCTCTCGGTCACATGTGGGTTGCCATCACGGAGGTATGTAAAAGCTGCTTGCCTGGTGTCTGTAGACCAATGGCGGGTTTCTTGGTTGGTTTAAGTTAGAGAAGGTCAGCCCAAATGTAAGAAGTCAGGATGCAGCTTCTGCAAATTTGTAAACATGCATACCCTGTTTGCCTGCAGGCACTCTCTCTTCATCACACACACATCATATACCTCGCGTGTGTTCGCTCCCCACCCCCCCGGTAGCGTGGGCACCTTCCCTGCGGCCACACGGATCTCAGCTCTTTAGAATCTGTGTTCTGTTCCCCAGGACACAAACGTGCCGCCACCGAATGTTTATTTCGCAGGATGACGCAACACGTTTCGCTCGGCTGTTCTGTGGGATGGAGGGGACAAGTTTCCAGACAGTATAAACCACGTCAAAGCTCCCCTCAGGCCTGATTTCATATGTGCTCCTGTTAGCCCCCTGCAGGATCACTTGAGTACTACACAAGGTCATATGGACCTCACCTTCCAAGACTTAAATGACTTCTAGCACTCAGCCAAAATAAATAAATAAAGATGATTTCTGTTATAAAACCCAGCCTTTAAACTCCCTTTTTACAGGTGAATGTATATTGATGTAGGATACTGCAGCAGACCTCTTTGGAGACTTGAACTGATAGCATTTGGGCAGCACGTCCCTGTCCTTAATGACGGCCCTACCGACCCACCTGCTGGAGGTTGTCGCAGTGCACAGACATATGTTTTTCTCATTTATTCAGATATCTGCCATTGAAGCCTGGAAGGAATTTATGAAGGTTAATGCAAAGGTTGTGTTTTAATTACTGTGTGACTTTATTTGCATTTTTAATGAATTTATTTTTTAGAGGTGATTTTAGCGGGGGGACGCACAATGTCAATGTGCCTTGACGGGATGGCAAGTGCATTTGTTGTCTGATTAGTTATTCTAAAATTGATAAATCAAGGCTGCCTCCAAATTGATCGAGGCTGCCTCCGAATTACCCTGTGTGCCACTGACCATGTCTAATGTGCAAATCCGATGAGAATATGCAGAGAAGTGTGAATGTGTTTGTGTTTGTGTATGAGAATGTGTGCGTAATGGCTGTATAATTTGGGGCCATTAATGCATTTGGATACAAGAAACTTATTTCACGCTTGCACTTTTCTTAAAAACATAGATGCATTTTTGCAGAATTGTGCTAAGCAATAACTTTGTGTGGCCTTTGGGGAAAATTTTCCCCCATGTGAGAGTAGTTCATGCAGTTCAAATAAAGACATAACAGAACTCAGAGATCTTCTGACACATCTATGTGTCCGCATCCTGCAGTAATCATATTTTCCACAGCATCTCCTAGGTCTCCTACCTGTCTGTCACAGTTCCTTTGTCCATGTGGCGACCACTTCCTCTTGCATCGCACCTGGCAGAGGGGACGTCTCCGGGTTAAAGCCATCCATCCCGTGCCAGTGTTTTTCACTGTGGCAGGGTGGGGCTGAATCTGACTCGAAGGGCTGAACGACCAGGCGTGAGCCCGGCACAGATGACAGGCCGGCTAGATGTGCGATCGCTTTTCAAGGCCTCCCTTTGCCTCCTGGGGACCATGGTGCAATAATGCCTTCAGCTATTTATACCGAAGAACACCTGTTCACAAACAGCATTTAGTTTTATGCGACCATATTAATGAACATAAGCTTCCCCTAACAGACGCGATGCGTTTTTGTAGCAGTTGGGCATATAACAGTTATGGGTGTCTGTTTCACTTTAAACTTCCTGGCACGGTTTGTGTATCGCAAGGGCGGCCAATGTTGTCCAGAAAGGGCTGGTGTGTATGTGGGTTTTCACTGCAATTCCCTAATTAGACTACTAATTACAGGACTGATTGGCTGAAGAGTCCTTACACCTGGGTTTGAACAGCTGATGTACAGGTTATCAAAAACCTGCATACATTCTGCTTCAGGTTCACAGTCCGTCAGTCTGCTAAAATTGGCCTGATGACCAAAGCATCTAATGTCTGCTCCCAGCGACGAGGGCAGTAGCCTGACCTCCTCCGAAGCGACGGAGCAGACAGTCATGAAGATGGATGAGCTCCATCTCCTGCCGAGGTCTGATGTGCTGCCTGTCACGCCAGTGACCAAGGAGCTTAGCAGGGAGTGTCTCGTTAGAGAATCTGCAGTGGGATGTAATGGACTTTCTCATGGTCCAACCAGCTCAAACTCTGGGACGTGGCCCAAGAGAATCGGGCAGTTGGAGTCTCGTGGAGAAGAAGTCTGTCGCGTCCGGATGGTGCACAGATGTTTGTTCTTCTGTGTTGTTTTTCTTGTCAGATTTAATAGTAATTCTTCAGTGAAGTAGCAGGTGTGTGACAGACTAACAGCCTTGCATTCAGCATGGACCCCTAAGAGGAATATATTCTTAAAGCTGGACAGCACTACTGTACTAATACAACATAAGGCCAAGCATGGTGATTTGAGGGCGATTCTGAGTTACTGGCACGCATCAGCATAACTTTCCGTTCTTCATGTCAAAAGCTGTTTCCTGCCCAAGGGTCCATAGGGGTGCTGAATCAATGCTCATGACACCAAGAGAAAGATAAGAAGGTTACTGTATAGTCTTTCTCACAGTGTGATCATATGCTAATTGGTATTAGCAACATTCCTTGAATAGTAATCATAGGTACTACTCATCGCTATGGACAGTGTGAACGAAAGGGGCATACCCTCATTATTTATTCACCAACTGTTGTCAAGCAAGCCTTCAAAGGGAAGTCCTTTCGAATCCTGAATCGACCTTAACTACAGATTACCTCCTTGCTTAAAGTAATTTGGAGCACTGCACATGGGTCACTGGAAAATTTCTGAAGGCTAATTAAAGCTTAACAGGCGGCAGCAGGATAAACCCTGAGAAGCCACACCTATCTGCATGTGCTCCAGGTATTAGAGGAATGATTTAGGGTGAACCTAAGGGGCATCTAAAGAAATAATTCCAGACTCTGGAATGTTCTGTCATGTGGTACTCACTTCTTGTGCATGTGAACTGTTCTGCATCGGTTGACATGTATGAATCCACTGCTCCCACACCTTGTCAGTATTGCCAGTTGCATGGAAGCCCACAGAGGCAGCTTGGGCAGCCAGTTTGTGGTACACTGTGCATTCACATGCCGTTGACATGCTGTCAAATTTCAGCCTTGCCTCCTGATCCCGTGTTACTTGTATGACTAGAATGTCAGAAAACCACAATGCCATGCAAGCGCCTTTGTGAGGCAACACTTTGGAACCTCTCCTGGGAAGTGGGTCACGGTAACTGCTATCCGGTGTACTGGAGACAGAGAGCAATGGGTCACATGCTCAGAGGAGCCACAGATGCGGATGAGTAAGCAGAAAATGCCACCTGACCAAGTTTGAAAAGAGGTTTGACTGATTTGCTTCTGAGCAGATCTGCAGCATGCATCATATCACGGAGTGGGAACCAGACGCTCACGATTTTCCCCAAACAACCCAGTGGACCCATCGATCTTCTGTAACTGGGTTGTCAGTTCACAGTGACTAATGTTCTGCTCATGTTACTGTGTTCTTCCTCTGTGTTGTAGATTAGAAATTATCATGGTATGACCTGATTGACGCAAGAAAACCATTTCCTCTGCTATGAACGTCAGAGAAGAAAAGTGAAGATAATAGATTTGCAGAAGGAACTTGCCATGCCCTGGATCCCTCTTAAGTCAGCCCACTTGACTTGTAAGTTGCCCTAAGCTTGTCAGGCAAGCTAACAGAGCTGGCGGCCATTGACTCCTCAAATGGTAGGATGGGGGCTCCTTTGATGGGGAGCGAGCCAACGGCAGCATCTTTCCTTGGCTTGTACAACATGCAGTGGGACTATCCTGCATCTCCGTCCATGTGCACCCAGGGACCCCCACACACACACAGTCACCCTTTGGAGGACATCTGTTCACTTGGGACGTCAGCCTGAGTCCGGCACATTCAGTCATTTGTTGCTCTTTGCATTCCTATAACCGCTTGTCAGTAGTTTTAATATTTGTGGTATTACAGTATTCAGATGAAACCCAATCACTGAGCGGTACAGGGAGACTTAGGTGTGTCCCAGGCCCTTCCTGGCCATTGTTACCATGTAAGCATGTCCTTTGGGTGGCTATGGAGTCATGGGTGTGTAAGGAGTAACTATACAACTGGTAGAGAATGTTCTATATACGCTAATGGTTGTGCTCTGGGGCTGCCCGTAGCAAAAGCAAAAGGCCGGTCTCCCACACTGAGGGCAGTAACTCTTAGCTGCACAACCAATGGTCTGATGCTTTAACTGAGGCCTGCTGAAGTCCTCCCCCCGCGTTACTTTTAACTCAGACCTTCAGCGAATCCCTGGGAAATCAGTACTGGACTTAATTCCCATCTGTAGGGCACATACATGTTGATTCTAATTCTACATCTGATGCCAAGATGGTGAATTCGCTGGAGACTGGTTTCCTAAGCTGGGGGCACTATTTACACGTTTACTAGGTGCTATTTACACGTTTACTAAGTACTATTTCCAAGTACTATTTCATATTTACTAAGTTAAAAGGAATGATTAAATTCTGAGCCATATATTTTCTGGCTTTTATGCAAAGGTTTCGGGAAGATTACATTTTTTCCTCTTACGAGACTCAAACTGCAAAACGCATTATTACAACAAACTTTGAATTCCAAACAGTAAAGAAGACTATTTGTAACTGCAGTCCACGTAGTGTGTTCTCACATTCTCTGATATCCAGCCATCCAGCGAAGATGGCTGACATCGCCAGAGTTTTTTATGGCCCAGACGGCCAACAGCAGCATAATGTCCCGTCGACTAAAGTATCCATTACCAAGGCTGTGTAACGGGAGGACATTGCTATTAGTAACCTGTGCAATTAACACCACAGAACAAAATGGCGGGACATTTTGTGGACTCTAGTGGTTTAATGGAGCTGATTATTCTGAATTACATGCCACTGCTCATGGGTACAACAGAATTTTCCTCTTCAAATTTCAGCCTTTGCCGAAAGGCGGGTTTTTAAGGCTTATGACCTGGGGCCATCTATGTCGACACTGGCTTCCCGTTTTCTGCTCTGTGGTTCACAATATTATGCCGTTGTAATTCTCACTTAATTAAAGCTAAATTGCACATTTTAATTTGTTAGTCTGTTTAAATCCTCGATCTCTTCTGCAATCTCTTTCAAGATTTAAGTCAATGATTCCATTTGTGTGTGCTGGAATCTCTACGCTTGTGAAATATCTATATATGCATAGCGCCAAGGGGACTGAAACGACATGTAAATAGGTTCCCACGCCATCACGGGATGTTGTCATGCGTGACAGCAGTATGTGGGGGGGGGGGAGCGCTTCAGATATAATCTCTCCTTGCCTTTAAGATCTATTTTGATACATCAAGCTCCTGAATCATAATGGAGTTCCTTTTGTGATCTGGCATGTGCCTGGGATACAAAACAGAATAAAATCCAGAATGTAGGGAGAACTGAGTTATAGTATAATTAGCCTGGTTGATGGTTTGCTTATTTCTGGCTTTTTTTAAATTTTGCATGAGTGTGAAGGGAAATGACTTTACTTAGACTTCATGTGGATTTATAGGCTAAGAGAAATAACTAATCATTTCATAGTCATTTGGAACAGGCCAGGATTATAAGCCAAATCGATCAGTCAACTGCTACAGATTCTGTATAATTTTTAATGAAATTTTTAAATTAGAGATGCCATCTTTATTGCGTTGCATTCCTGTAAATAATGGTTGCAGTAATTGGGCTGCTTTCTTCTGATTGTAAATTATATCAATTTTGCATCATGTTTGATCTATAGACAGTAATTTCAGATGCACATTTTTCAATAGCTGAAGTTGCAGTGAACAATGTCCTTTCACCGTGCCATTAATTTCTGGAGTCCCCCCAAACAGGACACGGTGCCGTCTGGCCTGACATTCAGCAAACCGCCATGAGGTGGTGCTGTGTGTCTGGAGGAAGCGTTGCAATGTTCCCAATAGGGAGGAAGTGTGACCGTCGCACATCTGCCAGAGCGACACTTCAGGATCGCGGTCCATTTACGTTTGGATATTAGTATTCTCCAGAGAGGGTGGGGCTTATGTTCCCATGAAAGCACCCCCAACTCATTCAGACTTATGTGCTCATCCTCTGTTTTATTCTAGGATTAAAAAGCTTTATTATCATTTGCACAAGTATAATGAAATACTTGCTTAAGTACCTCACAGTTAAACAACATATAACGATAAAGAACAATAAATAGTAAATAATGGAATACTGAACAATAAAACACAATATACTTACAATATACAATATCATACAATAACATGTTAAAGTGGCAGTAGTTAGTAAAAATGACAGTGATTGGGATTATAGTACAAGTTATCAGTGTTTAACACTCCTACTACTGTTAAAAAGAAGCTGTTCCTGTGTCTAATACTGCTGGAACTAGGGGATCCTTTACAGCATAACGCAGAGGACTTTGCATTGACTTAGAGAAGGATTAGCACTGTTTTTCCCTGCGGGCACAGGCTGTGGGTAACTACGGGTTCAAGGATGGGAGGATCAAGTCAATCAGGCTGCTCATATCCCTGTACCAGCCACACACGTGCCCTTTCTGCTCATATCCCTGTACCAGCCACACGTGCCCTTTCTGCTCATATCCCTGTACCAGCCACACGTGCCCTTTCTGCTCATATCCCTGGACCAGCCACACATGCCCTTTCTGGTCATATCCCTGTACCAGCCTCACAGGTGCCCTTTCTGCTCATATCCCTGTACCAGTCACACATGCCCTTTCTGTTCATATCCCTGTACCAGTCACACGTGCCCTTTCTGCTCATATCCCTGTACCAGTCACACATGCCCTTTCTGCTCATATCCCTGTACCAGTCACACCTGCCCTTTCTGCTCATATCCCTGTACCAATCACACATGCCCTTTATGCTCATATCCCTGTACCAGCCACACATGCCCTTTCTGCTCATATCCCTGTACCAGCTACACATGCCCTTTCTGCTCATATCCCTGTACCAGCCACACGTGTCCTTTCTGCTCATATCCCTGTACCAGCCACACGTGCCCTTTCTGCTCATATCCCTGTACCAGCCACACCTGCCCTTTCTGCTCATATCCCTGAACCAGTCACACATGCCATTTCTGCTCATATTCCACACATATGCCCTTTTTGCTCATATCCCTGTACCAGCCACACGTGTACCTTTCTGCTCATATCCCTGTACCAGTCACACATGCCCTTTCTGCTCATATCCCTGTAGCAGCCACACGTGCCCTTTCTGCTTATATCCCTGTACCAGACACACATGCCCTTTCTGCTTATATCTGTGTTCCAGCCACACATGTGCCCTTTCTGCTCATATCCCAGTACCAGCCACACGTGCCCTTTCTGCTCATATCCCTGTACCAGCCACACATGTGCTCTCACTGCTCATATGCCTGTACCAGCTGCACGGGTGTCCTTTCTGAGCAGCAAGGGCAATACCCCTTTATGTACCGCCCTGTAACAAATGTGAATCATTGCACTATGTTATTCATGCTGATCGGACCAGCCTTTCCGTATACGCGGCTCCAACATATTATGGTATCTGCGGCGTATTTTAATTTGAATTCCTGGACCACTCTCTGCAGTGCTGTAATTAATCAGGATGGTGACGTTCTTTATTGTCTGAACATAAATATGGATGCCCACGCGTGTGTGCGTACACATGGCACAGGTGGTGTACTCCGAACCCCCTTAATATTTAATTAGGTTTACTCCTGTTAGTCTCCTGGCAATGGGCTCTTTTTTCTATACATAGTTCTTTAAATAGAACAGGTGCATTTTTACAGCCATTAGCAATGGAGGTGAATTAAGGACAGGAGTTGGCGAGTGCTTATCCGTCACAGGGAGACAGGTCTGCTGTTGAATATGAGAGGCAGACCCTGACTTAAGAATAAATCAGTGCTTGTGTTCTGGGGTAGGAGGCGTGGGGGGGTGGTCCTTTCCCTTTCACTTGCCTGATGTTTACAGGGGCCCGTTAATGTGCCACAGATTGGATTAAACTGCTGCAGCATGTCCGGCGGCAAAGTTGTGGATCTTGACGTAAGCATGCTTTTTAAAGAAGCGTGGCTTGTTGATCCGGCATGGTGGTTGTTGAGCGGTACCCTGACGCTTGGCGTCTGTGCCTTTAAAAATAAACCAATAACAACAGGAATAATAACTGTCGAATCCTGGTGCTAAGCTGTTAGCGTAGCAATTGGCCCTTTCCGGTGCTAACAAGGCCCTTCAGGGTCGTGATTGGCTTAAACTCTGGGGTGCGGCCTCTTCTTCTCAGGATGACAGAATCCTTTCACTCCTTGTGCCCATGACGTGGGAAACGACCTTGTGTGCATGAATGTTGATTTTTATTGTTTTTTAAGCTAGCTCTTGTCACTAAATTAGCTATTATAACAAAATAACGAACGTGGATAAGCCGTGATGCCCTTGAGTTTACTGCAAGGTTAAAGACATAGCTGTGGGGGGGCGGTTGGTTCACCCCTACACAATCTACCTTGGCAAATGAGTGAGGCGCCCCTGCACATATCAAGCCAAGATATAATTGTGGCAAAGTCAACTGGAATGGATACTAGGCTTGACTGGTAATAACTTGTTTTGCACAGGTTACATTTAAGGTTGGCTGCTTTCTCCCAAAGTAGGCCTGAGTGCTGGGAGTGGGAAGTATGTCAAGACAAAATATCGATAGCAGCAGGGTAATATAAATCAGACCATTATTCGTGAATCCTGCAACCTTTTCACCCAGTGATGTCAGTCCGGGATTGAGCACCCGAACCCTGAGCAGCGAACCTATAACCAGCACCCACAGCGAACTTTCCATGATGTTCTGTAATGGACATGGAACGCACCACATTACTTTTAGCATTGATCTAGAGAGGCAATACACATTTGGCTCTGTAGGGGGCAGACTCAAAACAGCCTGACCTGGTGTAGAATTTACCTACCTGTTACAGACATGGCAATCTTTCTCTTCGTATTTTATATCTAAGGTTTCATTAATAGCCATTCTATGCCGCTGTCCTCTGAGCTTGTGTGACGGTAAGGGCATAATACTAATGTACTTTTGACAGGCTCAGATTTGTTAAAGATTTAAAATTTTATACCTCTGCTCAGATTGCATTAATTCATAGTTATTGCTGGTTGGGGCGCTAAGGCAATTTGTCAAGTGGCATTTCATTTGTGTGTGGGGACAAACTGATATCTGAGGATTGGGGTATCCTGACTCGGGCGTAATTAACATTCACCTTATTCAAATAAAAGGACAGAGGGATAATAAATATTACTGTGGCAATGAATCGTGCTTCTTCAGTTAGTGTCAACACACCACGAACCACAGTTGGCAGAAGATAACAATTGTAAACAAATGGATTGTTAACAGGGAATTGAGGGATGTGCCCAAGGAGATCATTTTTAAAACCTTTTTACGGGGTATATTTGGTGGGGTTAATGCACTATTTGGAGAAGGACATTGACAGCAGGAAGTGACTGATCTGCTGAGCGTTTAGAAACGTGAAATCGGCCCCAGAAATCTGTGTTGTGGCAGGAGGAGGTGGTATGGTGATGCTCAGTGACAGCAAATGTGCCACTGATATCCCGCGGGGTATATTCACAAATGGACTAAATTCAACCAGAAGTGGCTCCCCCAACTATTCTGGGGCTAGTCCCCTAGAAGAAACTGGGTTGTGGTCTCAGTGTGGCAAGAGTTTGTGTCTCTTTGCATAAGGACCAGAGAGGGTGGTCTAAAGTCCCCTACCGAGACCGTGGGTAGTTAATGTCCCGCATTTTGGTGCCATTGTATCATTCTTTTAAACTTCTCTGTGTTTATTGTCATGCTTATTTTAATTCCTTTCTTTTGAATGTCTGTAAAGCACCTATGGTTAAAACAGTACTATATAAATACAGACTGATTGATCAATAGATTGATACAGTTTACTACAGTAAATACGGTACAGAAAAGTATCCTCTACTGAATTTTCTTCTTTAATCTTTCAGCATTGGAACTGTGCCAGTCGAACTGGACAAATCAATAAAACTGACCTACTGGGAATGTGACATTTAAATGATGACGTGAACGCACGTAATTTCAGGAGAGCAGCGAGTGTCCCACTTGGGACGGGGGGTGGTTAGGTGGAGGAGCCATTTCATTGTCGTTATTTTTATGTAAATTTTTGTGGGGCAGGAGAAGAAATGTGGAAGCTGCTGTTATTGTGATGACTTGGCCGTGCTGACAGCTCCATCTTGGTAGATTCAGTGGGGTTTTCAGCAGGAACCTGAACTAAGGAGCTTCGGTGAGCCCCTGTAGAGTATGGACAGTGGCTTTTCTCATGCATCTGTAATCTACGCATCACTGAGGAGCGCTCACTCTCAGTCCTGCAGTGCCATGTATTCTGCAGTGATAGTGAACTCCCGCACTGGGAGTTGCAGTGAAAGATACACCCAGATTTCCGTATCAGCTGGCACAAACTTTTACAGGTTTCAGTTTTTATAAGGCACGGAACATAGTTTGTAAAAAGGATTATTTAGCACTGTGTCTCAAAAAAATGCTTCCCAATAAGGTGCAGGGTGGCGCAGATTGATGGGGTGCTGGTCTTGGGATAGCTAGGTTCTGGTTCAAATCCATTGGGCGCCTGTACTGCTCTACCCTTAAACAAGGTACATAAGTTTCCCCAAACATAATTCCCTTCAGATAATATGCCCAGTTGTGTCAACAGGCAGATCTACTGGGCGTAAATTGCCATGGATGCTCATTTGCAGAGTAGCTTATTGAGGAGTTGGGTGCTCTGGACTGCGAGGCCTCTTCCTGTTACAGGGTGGCATGCGACAGGCATGCTGCTACACTTAGCATATACGCTGATTCAAGGCAATCCCGCAAAGCCAGTCACTTTAGTACCGGACAGACGGCCAATATACAGGGGATACTATGAACCTGGGATTCTCAAAGTCCAGAACGTAGCTGGATGCGGACTGAACATCAATCTAATCAGGACCCAGCTTATAATGCAATATAGTTAATGTCAAAATATAAGTATAAAAATACAATGTAGAACCACCAAATGATGATGATGATGATGATGATGATGATGAAAACCATTTATTGCAATACACCATGTCACTAGTCACAAGTACCAGCGAAAAGACTGGTTATCAACTCGACCATACATATACACAAACATCTGGGGGTCGACAGGTCAGGAAGACTGGGGGATATAGGAAGAATGAAGTAAAACAGAATTACATGAGGAGAGAGGAGGAGAATAAAAAACAGCCCCCAGATTGTACTCCAATATGGAGCACAATGTAGGATCAGAAAAAACACATCAGCAACATAACACCATACTAGATGAGAGGAGCAAAGCAGGGAAGAGATGGGGAGGGAGAGGGAGAGAAGTGTGTCTGCCTCCGCTGAGAGCTGAAGAAAAGAATTGCCCCATAACTCCTCATAACCCCCTCTCAAAGACTGAAGCGTGAGAGGGTGAAAACGATCAGTGAGCGTTAAAAAGTTTACATTTCTGTTATATATTGATGTCTGTATGAAAGGTTGTTGTTAATTCATTGAAGTCCATGAAATGCTGTTTTATTATTAAAAATTGTTCCGGACCTCTGATTTTGAATTGAATTGAATGGAAAGGTAGGAAGGCAGATATCTGGTAGTATCTCTTGAAGCTGGGCTCCACCCATTTTGACAGGCTCCACCTTTTTGGACAGGCTCTACCTATTTGGACTGGCTCCACCCATTGGACATGTATGTGTTTTCCATTGAAGGTGTTGCCTGAAAAGCAATGCTTCTGAAACTTTTTGCAGGTTGCAGGTCCTTCTCCACGCTCTCCGTTAGTGGACACCTGTGGGTCTCAAAATCTGTTTGGCCACTCTCCAGCAGCGCAAACCTGTCATTAGCTTCACCAGGACTCTGCATTCTTGTGACCTTCTGAAGCTTTTCACCACCTAACTTAAGTGACAGGTCTGTCACTCAGCCAAAAGTGCCTATCAGGGAGGCTATTGTTTAAGGCAGGGAGTCGGATTTGGGAGTTCAGCCTTGGACGTATCCAAACCTGCCAACCAATCTTCTCAAAAGCTGTTTTTTATGGGAAACTTGATTCTTTACAGTGATGTTATTAATTAGTTCATTAATCTCCACCCAGTTTTATTCCATTTGGCTCACACTGGAGCTCTTCTGTTATCAGGTTTTTTTTATTCTGTTTATCTGTTTTGTGGAACATGCAGGGGTTCACTGACTAGGACAGGAGTGGCCAATCTTACCCAGAAAGGGCCGGTGTGTATGCGGGTTTTCACTGCAGCTCCATAATTAGATTACAAATTAAAGGATTGACTGGCTGAAGAGTCCTCACACCTGGATTTGAATGGCTGACCTAAAGGTTATCCCAAAAACCTGCACACACACCGGGACTTTGCGCATAAGACTTCCCACCCCTTCACTAGGACTTCATTATTTTACATTTACATCAGTTTGCAAGCCCCATGTTAAAATGTAAAATAGTCAAGCAAACACGTCTTTTAATGTTGAGCTTGGGAGATGTTTCTCTCTGCAGTGATAGAAATGTATTAAACGTGCAGAGGTGAGCATTCAGAGGACACACTTCAGTTATATCTAATCTGACAGGTGTGGTCCTTACGCTTGCGAGCTGGAGCCCCCTGGCGCTTCCCGACCTTTTGCTGTCCTGACCCCTCCACCACCCCCGCTCAGAGAATGTGTTCCTTCCAGCCATATACAGTTTCTTCTTAAGCAGCCCTGTCCCCATCTGTCATCACCTGTCTGGTATCTGTCCTTCTTGTTCACAGGTACTTTGCCCTGGCCCCATCCCTGCTAGCTGTCTTCTGAGCCTGGCCCCATGGTGGCGCTGTACCACTGTATTTTGCCAGTTGTGGTTCCGAATGCTTGCAGCATTTCACTGTGCTGACTCCTTCCGATCATATGGATATAAAGTAGCGATCAGTGAGGTCCCCATCGACCAGCCATGTGCAAGCAAGTGATGTCATGATTTTATTCCTATTCATCGTGTTCAGGGTGAAGCCGTGTGATCTTGCTGATTTTGTTTTACCCTTTAATTATGAAAACCTGAAATATAAGATTGGAGGGTCTGGTGAAAATGCTCCATGTTCATATTTACACTTACATTGTATGTATTTAGCAACTGGTTTTGTACAAAATTACGTGAAATTGAGTATGCTGGGTCAGACAGTCCCTGGTGCAAATTGGGGTTAAAGGCCTTGCTCAGTGGCTAAAATTGCCCTGCCAGTTGCAGGATTTGAATCAAAGGCTTTCTGGATACGTAGTGTTAAGCCCCAGAGCCACACAGCACCACATGCATTTTAGAGAGTCCCAACCCTAACCTGCAGAGCCACACAGCACCGCATGTGTTTTACAGAGTCCTCACCCTAACCTGCAGAGCTGCACACCACCTCCTGCATTTTATAGGCATAGCAGAAAATGTACTGTCAGATATTATTACTGATGTGCACATTTTACAGAGATTTACTGCTGCTTATTATTAATGGTTGATGCATCATTACAAAATGGTGCAGATTCATGCATTATTACAAAGTCTACGCTCATTGTTACCAGCATGGCTTGTTAGCCTGACTTGGATATTTAAGTACTTAAGTGACCCGAGATATCGACTTTAAAGGGTCTACGGGGCACCCCCGCATGAACCACTGTGAGCGCAAAGCAGGATTCTGGGTCTTCCCCTCCTTTTTTCATTCATTCATTTGTCATCTTTTCATTTTGGTCACTAACATCACAAGCTGGGTCCCTTGTGTCGCCATGATGCCAGATGTTTGGTAAACATTAAGGCGCAATGCTCTTTCTGACAGGCTAAATGGCCCATGAAATAGCAGATGTGTGGAGAGAAGAGTCAATCGATTGCACTTACTCTCCCTGACATATAACACTCAGCTGTACAAGAGATGGCTACTCTGCCTATTGGCATTTCATTATCTGCATTATGGTATTCTTAAAACACGGTTGGGTAACTGAAATTATGTTCCTATGCCTTTAGTGTGTAATTTTGTTTCATACTGAACTCATAGAGAAGTATCTTAAAAATGTCAAAATGACCTTTGATTTTTTTTTGGTCCTTCTGTCCTTCAAAGAGGAGTCTGGTTCTTTAAAATAAGAGATTGGGCCCTGATTGGCATTGAAAATGTGCCTGGATGTTTCAGTCACACTGACGCTGAAGTGGTTGCACCACATGATGCGAAGACATTGTATTAACATTGTATTAAATCCAGTGCTATTTCGGTTTGTTTTGTTTTCATGTCCCCTTTTGTTGTGAAGGTTAACTGACTTTATCACACAGGAAGGTGCAGTAAGCTCACAAGATATAGAATTGGAGTTATTATAGGGACTTCAGGCAGCCCTCTGATTTGCCTGCAATGTAATGACTCCCTGGAAGCTCTGTGCCCTGGGTAGAAAGAGCACCTGCAATGTAAACAGTGAGTCAAACATGGAAACAAGGCATTCTGGGAACTCCCAGAAAAGTCCCAGAGTTGGTGGGTAAGATCCAATGGTCTAGGAGAGAGTTTGATATTGGGGGAAACCCAACTTAATAATTTAAATGTAAGGGCCGACGTGTCAAATGAGGCTATATCCCCCCCATTCCCGTGCTTTCTATACCCCTGAGGAGATTAGCAGAGTGGTCTCAGTATTGATTTCCACCCTTTGGTGGAGCATGTCCATATCTGGTTCCTCCATGAAAGGTACTGCTCCTTGACAAGGAACTCTATTCAGGATGACAGCGATTGGCCTGCAGCTATTTCATTAACCTGGGCAAGAACATACAGTATGAAATCAAAGGGAGTCGAAAAGGGCCAACATACCACACCATTCAGCTGGAAGCGGCTGACGCCCAACTGGCCATCTGAGATGGGACAAGCAGCTGAAAGGTTTCTGACTTCTTTCCAAGCATCTGAATGCATATTGCTGCTAGCTGGGTGCAGCCAGAGGTCTTGACACTCTAAAAGGTCAGAATGCTGTGGGGGGGGGGGGGGGGGCATGATTTTATTTATGGTCCACAGTTAA
>JAODUD010000026.1:21595826-21606073 GCA_026784285.1 Stomatorhinus walkeri
CAAGCACGTGCAGGCCCCGGTTTCTGTTTGCGTCATCACAACATACTGTTTCGGCCGTGTTGTTTCGGTGATAAAAACCTTTCGGCCGAAAACCGAAAATACACTTTTGGGCCATATTCGGTGCCGAATATTCGGTGCATCCCTATTCTTGACCACCATCTGACCTCTAGGAGAACAGACTTGGTCAGTAGTGCGATCAGCATGTCCACTGTCCTCTATAGAATGGCCTAGCAATGATGCACTAAGAAGCCTCTTTATGTCCATACAGGATGCCTGTCCTTTATGTCTATACTGGTCCCTAACAACCCCACCAACCTGGAAAGTGTTTGGTGTAAGACCCTGCAGGTGATCTGATGAGTGCAGGTTTTACTATTGGGTCCTTGAACAAGGCCCTTAAACTAAATTGTTCCAGGAACTGGCTAAGCCTGCTTTCTCAACTGTACGTCACATTGGATAAAAGCGTCCGTAAAATGTGTAAATGGGAAAGAGGCTCTGAGACTGATTTTTTTTTTTACTTATTTTTGGTAAATCATGCAGACTTGTCTGTGCTGTGGATTCTTATGTCAGAATACCAAATGAATCTGGCTTCCAAAATGGAACTTGTAACCTCACAACTCACCTGTTGTCCATATAAGGGGCATGGAAATACACATGAAATGTGACTGTTCTGTAGTAGCAACGGCGCGAATTTGAAACTGACACCGAAACAGTCCTGAGAACATCAAAAAACGGAGTCATGTTGGGGACACGCTGTGCTGATTGCGAGTAAAGCCCTCTTACGTGTCTAACACTCTAAGGCGCCAGTTTAAGTCGCTTATGCCACAAACATGCCTGAGTGAATCATCAGCCTGTTACACATATGGGCGTTCAGTTGGCATGACTTAATTAAATTCAAGGCTGCTGCTTTGCCAGAAGATGCTGCCTCTCATTCCAGGATGTAAATTGCTGACTGCGTGAGAGCAGTAACATGGCTGTGAGGGCACCTTCCTGCTTGGCAGATGCTAAGGTTCACCAAGGCTAAATATGTTTGCTTTTGGGGTGTTTTGCTTTTGGTGTGGTGCCTGTCTCTCTCTAGAGAACAGTGTTTTACAGGTCATGCCTTTCTGCTCACATTTTCTAAAAACAGGTCTGTAACATTTTTATTGTGTATTGAATAAGGAAGGATTTTCACTGACTTTGGTTTTGAGACGGCTAATTGCTTTAAGTGTGTTAGCGCATTAGCACGTTAGCCCATTCCTTGATAAGTCACTGATGGGGTTGTATTGGGTTGTCCGTTAGAGATTATCCCCCGTTAGGGCAATAGAGCCTGGAAGGTAGGATTGGAATGAGATGGAGGAGCCATGCAAGGTTTGTAGGGGTGTTTGTGCTCACAGAGTAATTCAGTTCAGTTTCATGTTGATCGTGTAGAGATTGCCTAAAGTGTACCTCCACTATCTATTTTGGAAACGTAATTAAGCTAGCGAGGAGCAGGGTAATCGGTTTCCAAATCGAAGCTGACAGTAAGAATATTGCTTAGTGGGCAATAAAAAATGCATTCATCCATCCTGTCGATACCTATTGGGTGAGACACTCACTTGGGCCGCACACTGGACGAGAGTTGGATGGGACAGCGATATATACATACACACAGATAGATATATCAGTAAAAACATGTAAATTAGAAGCAGAACTCTTCACATTGTGACTTAAATCCTCTGTCATTAATGGGCAAGGATGAAATCAATATTTGCCAAGTTGAAATGTTTTGCAGGATTAAAGGAACACATTTGTTTGTGTTTTTGTAAGAGATGAAAGCCTTCCTAACAATCTTATCCCACAGGAACACATATTTTCAAAAGAAGGTGGGTTTTCTATCTATCCATCCATCCATTTCCAATATTAATTATATCCAGGGACACACCATAGAGCAAAAATGGCCGACTCTCACAGCCCTTCCCATTCTGTTCTTCAATAGCTTTGATTAGCTTCAGCCTTCCCACATGACCCTTGGACTGTCCTGTAAAAGGGGGTGTGATCATGGAGGCCAGTTTCCCTGTGACTGGTGTGGATAATAAATGGCAGAGGGGCTCCAGCGGACGCCAGCCGCAGCTGTGACCGCAGGCCTTTAATGTCGCTAATGCCGGCGTACTGCCGCTGAGCGTTCACAGAGCCTGGGCACGTTGCTGGCGTGATCAGGACACGGTGATCTGCATATCGCCGCCGTGCGGTTTAGCTAGATCAGGAAGTGCAGATGGTTGGGGGGGCATGGCTCTGGGCATCCGCTAAGGCTTTTTTGCCAAGCAGCGAGGTTTGTCTTGGCACAGGAGGCCGATAGCTGAATTCAGTCTGATCACTGATGCAATGCATTGTGGGTAGTCCACTACCAAACTCTCGACTCCATTCATTCTGCACAGAGACCTCTCAAATACAACACACTGTTGTTAATAATGAATGAATCCACATTTCCTCCTTAGAAACGTCTGGTTGTGTAACTGCTGTGTGCTGCCCTAGTAGCGTGAATCCAATGTCCCCCGTTACATGCTGCCATGAGCCTGAAGGCTGAGACATCATGTTCTGTCCTGGAGCAGCTGCTGGTACTACAACAGTCCCCCACAATCGGAGGAGGTGAGGGGGGCTGGGGGGCATAAGTTGGGCTACCCTGCACCTGGAAATCCCAGAAATATATGTGCTTTGACAACAGCTTGGAGCCGTGCTTTGGGTGTTTAGTGCTGGCTCCAGAGGGACCGGGCATGGGCTTGGAGTGGGCTTAGTCAGTGTGGACACATGGGTCATATTTGCCTGGGTGCGTCTGCCTGGTTAGGAGCTGATTAAGAAACGGTGTGGAAGGAGCTCCATATGGGCTCTTGTTAGCAGGCATCACTTTGCAGGCGAGCCCTGTGATCTCTGGTGCCTAGAGTGCTGCAGGCGCCTCACGGTCTCCCTGTCTCCCTAGCTAAATGGGGTCGGCTTTTGTGCCAGGATGCTGGTATGGTCCAGCGGAGATTCGGAAGATGGTCTTGTGTAGGATCCATAGGGTGCTCCAGACTCTACACAGTACCCTGGGCTACTTGGCGCACTCTGGGCTCCACTGGGTGCTGGCATCTCAACATGGAGGGCAGCAGTGTTTATACTGGGCAGTGAGACTGGAGTCCCTCCAGGGCTCCCCTCTCCTCGGGAGTCCCCAGGCAGGAAGAGCGGAGCTCAGACTCCGCACTGAGAGCGGAATCACATCCGAGTTACTTCATTATTAACAGCCCAGGAACTGGGACAAAGCTCGGGAAACTATGGAATCAGCATTCAGAATTGTGCATATTTGCTGCGGGAGATTACGCAAGCCTCTTGAGCGGAGGCTCGGCGCACGTCGCCCTGGCAACCGTGTCTGCGATCCCCAATGCCGCCGTCCGCTGCGTAACCGTGAACGTGCAGATTGCGCACCCCCACCCCCACCTCACCATCCTGGGGCTCCACTTACGCTGCTTTCATTTAACCAGCTTTCATGCATTTTCTTCTTGCCTTCAATGTGTTAAGCTGCCCCCCCACCCCACCAGTCTCCTAGAGTGTCCCCCTAATCTGTGCTCTGCAGCCTGATGTGAGCCGTACTGCTGATGCGGTTGCTAAGTTACTGAGACCGGAGCCCTTTTCCTGATATTCACTCAGGCATGGTAATGCAGTCCGTTATTAACCATCTGAGGTGCCTCTCGTCACCATGAGAACGGAGAGAGACCCATAAAACTTTGGCGACATCCCGCCCCATTATATGTGCGCAAATAAATAACCTATAAATTCCCTCATGAGCAGAACTTCCTTCACTGTGTAGAAGTTTGTGTTGGAGTTACTCTTCTCAGAATGACTCATGAAATTACTGTTTATGTTTCAATAACAAGGTTGTTTTATTGTATGTTCTCCAAAATCCAGATTTTCTCAATTTCTTACTAACCAATGTATGTAAATTTGTTTTTTCCTAAAAATGTGGAATTATAATGAATCAGATTATGATTTTAAACTCAGTGGAGCTCAGTGATTCTCCCTGTAATTGTTACACATGCCTGAAGGTACTGAAAGATGAGGAAATGCATGTCAGGATTCACACAGCCACACAAACACAGCCACACAAACACAGACACACAAACACAGCCACACAAACACAACCACACAAACACAGCCACACAAACACAGACACACAAACACAGATCATTAGTTGTTGTGATTGTTTCAGTGTCTCACAGCTGGTAAGCTTTCCTCAGAGCTGGAAGTGTCTTTTAAAGCGACATGCTTGTGGGCAGATGATAGCGCGTGATTTAGCTAGCAGGCTCCATCATCTCCCCCCCTAAAATATGAACGCCGGTCTCCTGTAAATCTTCAGAGATGCCAATGAGCCACCGTCAGAATCTAGCGCAATCTGTTAAATGAATTGCCAACATAAAGCAAGCTACGAACTCCCCCCTCAAACTATAAAATGGTCAAAGAGCAGAACAGCAGAGTAATCAAGCCAGGATGGCTGGGGAGGAAGTGGAGCCCCCCCCCCCAGGTCGAGTGCAAGAGGATTAAAGCTTGGGGATCTGACTTTTCGAGCTGCCTTAGAGGGGCGTGGTCATTCAGATTTGTCTCATCATGATTGGTGCAGTCAAAGCCCATGGGAGGAGTCACACAGCTGAGGAGCAACGGTGGCAGCAGCTGCTTGTTCTTGCCTGGTGCACTGGCCTCGTTAGCTTTAATTAGTCAGGACCAAGACCTTTAATCTCACTATCTTCAATGTGCTAAAGTTAATTACACTCATACACCCATACTGTCCTGATGCTCGGCTATCTTAGGAGAGTCTTGGAGGATCACACTGGTGTGCCGAAATGGTTTGCCTGCTGGATAGTATACTCTAAAGGGGCAGCTTCTTAAATGGCCCAAAGGTAATAGTGTCACTTTCTGTTTAGGTTGCACAGATAAGCAGCTTGCGGAGATGACTATCTAAAAGGTTTATTTAGGGGCGTGTTTGTTGTTTTTGCGTCACTTTAGGGCTCTCAGTGTAGCAGCTTTTTGTGGCCAGCAGGCAAATGCACCAAGCGAATGCAGGATTTGAGTGCTGGCAAACATGGCTGCTGGGTATTCCTGTCCAGGTGCTACTGTGCGACAGTACCTGAGCCTCCATGGGAGTCCATTTCTCTCCACTGGTGTCCCAGGTTCTGTGGTTGAGCATGTGGAAAGGGTGGCACGCTTCCAGCACTAAAGGCAGACGAGCCGCCGTACGCATCGGCCGACCCATGATGCATGTACACCATCTGTGAGGCTGCGGTGGTCATAGTGGGGGCTGAGTCCGTGAGATAGATGTTCCAATGAGGCCCGGGGGAGGGCCAGGTGCGAAGGGGCCCATCAATAACCATGCTCAGGCGGCGCTGTCGTCTGTGAAGCGCCCCAGTGAACGGGCCAAGCGCCGCACCCCAGCGCATCAGCGGCTCGGTGAGTGATGGACGCCATCCCTAACAAGGGGGGTGAATCTGACCGACCCTCGAGCCTGATGGAGAGAAGATCGGCGGTCTTAGGACATTACAGAGAGTTAGAGGCAAGGTTTGGATGGGGGACTTGCAAGGGCACGATGTCCCTGATCCACAGGTGTCCCCCCACGACTTGAAATTAAGCTGACACATCACTATCAGAATCTTTACTGCCACGCGACCATGGCTGTTACAATAGACAATTAACAAATAGGGCAGAGACAGACAGAGATTAAAGACGACACAACACAAGATGCAAAACAGAGAAATGTAGACAACCACAGTAAATACCAATTATGGTCAATACAAAGCCCCCAGGGTTCATATAGCACCTATTAACTAGCCTTGTGTGTGGGGGGGGGGGGGTCAGGTGACGATAGTTTCCAAGATCTCCCTTTTTTGACAGTAACTCCAGTCTGGTGGCCTTTACATTGGCTCCCAAAGGTCAGCGTGATGCTCTCTACACCTCTGCACTGTTTGCTCTTCCCTCATTTCCTTTCTGTCCAAGCAGGACTTTAATGTCTGTTTACAGAACGCGTCTTTTCTTCTTAATTTTTACCTCCGCTCTCTTGTCTGGTACTGGCCAAGCAAACCCGCATCAATGTTCCGGTCCAATTTGACCTCTCCACATCCACTGTGATCACTGGCGCCGAGCCAATCCAGCTTTCCCAGAAACCAGGGTCTGAAAAACCGAGGGAAAAGCTAGTTTTAGCACTTTTTGACACCTTAATTTTCCTTCAGAAACCTCTTCTATGAAGACTTTCTAAGAAGCATTTGTCTTGTGCTGAAAGTCACTACAAAGTAGATTTTTCAGGAGTTACCGGCATTTTCCAGACATTTAGTCAATACTTGTCCCCTGAAAATAATATTAATACCAGCACACATGAATGCACATTTACACGCAGATGCAGGGGTGCAGTTTTATAGTGGTGGCAGTTAATTTTTTCACTGTGGTGCGTATAATCTTATTATTACCATACCTGTAAACATTCACTTTCTATCTCTCAAAGGGAATGCGGTTCTGTCTGGACCCCTGGTGCTGCTCCGTCTGAAAAGGCAATGACACACCCAGCTTAAACAGATGTACACAGGAAGCATGTAACTCACTGTGCTTCGCGAGGGAAAGACCTTCCATGACAGACACGACTGTTCTGTTCGTACTGACCTGGGAGGTCACAGGAAAGGATGTTTCATGTAGGAGGTTCTGCTTTTGCTTCTAAATGACACCTCCCCTCATGTTCTCCACGGGTGGCGGACCTGTCCGGGGTTTCAGTACAGTAGACGAGGGCGCAGACACACTAAGGGAACTTGAGAGCGGGGGTGTCTGCCAGATCTCTTTTGATTAGCCAAACCAGAATGTCAAAATGAAAACCAGAATGAAAAGCCACAAGCAAGTGGTTGAGATGGTGCGATCATTTCAGCGCAAGTAACACATGGATAGACAGTAAGGTGTCGTGTAAGGCAACAAGTAAATCTACTGTAAACGGGCTGATGTTCTGAGGACCACTAGGAGATCGCACACCGTAAGCCCTTGACAGCAATCCTATAAATGCCACCGGAGTTGTAATTAATATTATGCTTGTATGACGCTTCCTCCGTGGTTCACATCGATCCATGTTCTCTGCTCGTTCCCAATCCTGGTAATCCCAGGTCATGAGGCTGGGGGGGCGGGAGACAGTCGGTGCTTTTTAACACACGCACCCCATCAAGTGAAGTTTCTGGCAGTTAAGTCTTTCATCAAGAGTATTCTCCCCATCTGCCGCGAGCGGAGTGTGGTCACCGAGAAGGGCGGCAGCTGTCACCCAGTGACACACTGTAATTATTCCTGACACACTGGGGTGTCGCTGGGTGTGGGGGTTTGAAGCGTTGAAGCAACCCCCCAGCCTGTCATTTGGGATGTCTAACAGAACTGGAGAAGGTAGTAGTGGGTAGGATCATGGTCAGGCAAAGATCAACTGAAGAAAAACTGAAACCGTTATCCACTGTGCACATACACCTACACATCAGCATTTATGTGTGTGAGAGAAATTCTGTTCATTGACGTAGAAATTCATTAGTTTAGAATATTAATTTTGAACTGGGCTACACACGAAACAATGTTTGTTTGACTGCTTATGTGATTCTCCCACAATTTATCTGCTAATTTTGCACCAGTAAATCAAGTCAGTCAACTGCAACTTTGGTATTCATTTTTAAAGAATTTGAAGGTTGATTTCTTTATAATGACTGATAGAAACGTGCAACGTTTTTGATTCGTTTTTCTGGGTTGCCAACTTTGGTCAGCTGGCTGCTGTGAGGTTTTCAATTCGAGACAAACCTGCACACTCATGCACACGTATTTACGTATGCAATTGTTGTTACCTTTCAAAGAGTCTGTAGAGTTTGCAAAATGCCCCAGTGCTTTTGATGTAGATAATTTTAGGTTTATAATGTAGTAATGTAGATTTGCATTAGTGTGTGAGTCTGAAAGCATGAGTGTCACGGCAGGTGCGTGACAGTTGCCGTCACTGGTTTTTCTTCTTTGCTCACAGTCAGGAAATGAGTTTTGCTTCAGTTTTTATTTCCCTGTACTTCAGTGTAACCATAGGCTTGGGACAGCACATGATTTCTGGTATTTGCCTGGCGTGTTTTGTCCTGGTGTGACTTCAGGGTAGCTTTCAATAAGCAGGATCTCCTCTTTCTTCAGTTTTAAATGTCCTTGTCACTAATTAAAAATGCCCTGCATAACTGCATAGTTAGCAGAACGGGCTTATCGATGTTAGTGAGCAAGCAGGACCAACGATCGATGGGCATTTAACAGCGATTGATGCCATTCGCCGTCTGTAACCAATGCCACTAGAGCCCTCATAATTATTTACAGCTCCAGAATGACTGGCAAGAACTTAAATAAATATATTCCTAATTTGCTCCCTTGGTGACTGATAACCTAGTTACATAGCAATTTCACTAAACTAGTTTGTTAGCAATTTCTAGAAGGAAAACCGGTTTTCATGTTGCTGTGATGATATCGTGATATTTTCATATCGCTGTGATGATATCATGAGGAACTGATGCCTGGCATGAAAATGAAAACACATCATATAGGAAAACATTCACATATATACATTTAGAGTCTGCATCCTGAATAAGCTGATCATTTGGTGAAAAGCAGAATGTGTCCTTCCTGTACACTTTGGTCCAAACCACATCGTTTAGCGACCAACTTTGCTCTACTCGACAGAGTGAGCATACGGGGGCTGATCTGACTTCATCCATAGAGTTACACTCCACTTGCCAGCCTCACCTTGAAGAAGGAGGGTTAGGGTTAGGGTTAGGTTAGTCCGAAAGAACTGTATGACCTGAGTAACCTAAATGAGTTTTGGCAAAAAACGAAAACTTCTGATCATAAACAGGGAAAAAACCCAGATTTAAACAGTAGCTTCTGATGTCAAATAAATTTATTGTGTATTAAAGTGCTTATGATACGATTGTCTCTAGATCTGATTTCAATGATGTGTGTAGACTGCATTTGACAGGCCATTGGTGGATGGCTTATGGGCTCATTGATTTAAAAATGCAGTGGATGGGCCTTCATAGAATTTTACGAATTGATAGCTATTCGCTTCATTAGTGAGATCTGTGCTAGAGATTGTAGTTTTCGTCAAATCTAAGTGGGATTTAATTTAACCATAAAACATTATGATTATTTCAGAAGGCGTCCGTAAAAATCGGTGCTAAACTTGCAAAGAATGTCCTGTACAGTTTGAATAATTGCTTACGTTTATTTGCACATATATAGCCATTTTTATTCAAGGATATTTTACCCTTAATGAAATTAATATCGAAGCAAGTAGTACGAAATTGTGTGAAAAAGCAGGTTCCTTTGCTCATGAACAACATTGTATAATAACAAAAGGAACATATTGGTGTTATCGCACTTAATTACACCCAACAAAATGACCTGAACAAATTTCTGTAAAATATGATGACTTAAATAGGGCAATGTGTAAGGAATTCTCATTATTCTTTAAGATATTCTTCTTTTTATAACATAAAAAGGATTCGTGAGCCGGATGCCCACCACTTATCAGGCACTGCATAGCGCTTGTGTTTTCTTGCCATTCCCTAAGTGTGTAATCAGCGACGGCTGATCATACATAACACTCCCTAATTCTTCAAGCACGTGAGCTTGATAATTACAGGATTTTAATCAGATGTTTCGCTACGTGCTGTGTTCTTGCTGGAAATTGGCTTTGATTGACAATCTGAAAATGCATCTGTTTAATCAAGGGTGTGCTGGAGTGTTTTCCTGGTAATGTGTAATGTTTGTGTGGTTACAGCTTGTTTTATTGTGTCCATAGGATCCCCCTCTTCCTGTCCCTGTGATAGGCTGACATCCCATTTCAGAGTGGCCCCTGTCTCCTGCCCTGTGATAGGCTGACATCCCATTCCAGAGTGGCCCCTGTCTCCTGCCCTGTGATAGGCTGACATCCCATTCCAGGGTTTCCCTTGTCTCCTGCCCTGTGATAGGCTGGCATTCCATTCCAGGGTGGCCCCTGTCTCCTGGCCTGTGATAGGCAGACATCCCATTCCAGGGTTTCCCTTGTCTCCTGCCCTGTGATAGGCTGACATCCCATTCCAAGATGGCCCCTGTCTCCTGGCCTGTGATAGGCTGTCCTGCATAAGAACATAAGAACATAAGAACTATACCAACGAGAGGAGGCCATTTGGCCCATCAAGCTCGCTTGGGAAGAACTTAATAGCTCAGAGTTGTTAAAATCTTATCTAGCTCTGATTTAGAGGAAC
>JAODUD010000026.1:21606173-21627643 GCA_026784285.1 Stomatorhinus walkeri
TTCCTCTAAGACCAGGAATCATTCTTGTGGCCCTACGCTGCACCTTTTCTAAGGCTGCAATGTCCTTTTTAAGATATTGTGACCAAACCTTCACAAAATATTCAAGGTGAGGTCTTTCCAAGGAATTGTATAATCTTAGCATTACCTCCCTTGACTTATACTCCACACACCTGGAGATATTCCCCAACATCCTATTCCTATACATTGTGTCCTTTGTTGGGCGTGTATCCCGTTCCAGGGAGTCCCCTGCCTTCTGCTCTGCGTTCTTGGAATTGGCTCTAGGCTATCTGTAGCCTTGCATTCAATTCGAGATTATAGAAGATAGATGGTTGGCTGCTTTTATGGATGAACGGATGAGAATTAAATATACGACACACTCTTTCCATGCATCCGTCCATCATCTAATTGCACATCCATTTAAATTTATTTATCTAGCTGACATTTTTTCCCAAAGCGATAATACATCAATATCCAGAACATTATCACCGGGTGGGGGGAGGACTTTTACATTATCCCGGGCAGCGCAGTGCAGAGCCCCCAGGACAGGGTGCCAGTCCATTGCAGGACAAACTGTGCTTAAACCTTGTCAATGGTGGTTTGGCCTTTGGGGCGGGGAGGGGGGTCTCAGTCACCTTAGGGAAGGGGGATAACTTGAAGATTAATTCAGAGAGGCCTGTGAAGGGAATTTAAAGGTCCATGTTCCACCTGAAGTACAAGCGTGCCAAGGCAACAAACGAAACCAATTTCCACAACTGCTTGGATATACTCTGCAGGGAACAGGTGCGAATGGAAATAACTTCGCCTGCAGTGTCCCTATAGATTATGGCAAATGCTAGAGAGGTTATTCCGACTTGAACCTGCACCATTTAACAAATGTTAATTGTTAACCGCAATGATGAGGATGGGAATAGAATTCCTCTGGGCAACAGTGATGACGTTACTGCATAATTTAAAAAAAAAAAAAAAATCATAACACGTCTAGGCTTTTAGTGCTACACTCACACTCGCTCATGGCTGGTGGGAACGTTTTCTTTCTGGTGGGTTTTGATGATCGGTAATAAATCACCCAGTCCCAATAATACAGCAATAAAATATTTTATTGAACAGAGAGCTTTCAGCACTCTTTTGGGGGAGAGGCTAAACGAGAGACCACATACACTTATAGGTAGCCTTAATTTTTTTAGATGATTGATGGGAGACAAAACCAATCAGAGCCGGTGTCTGTATGCACGCAAAAACTCATCTGATCTTAATCGACCAATCGTGGTTAAGCATTTCTTCAGTGCAGCCGTTTGTACAACTGACATTTGCATATGCAGGGAAGGGTTCTGTAGGCCTACAGGCTGGGGTTAAGCACACTAATGGACCTGTTGTGAGAACTCCCTATAATTAATGAAGCCGGAGCCCGTATTTGCTGAGGTAAAGACAGCAAGTGTGATGAATGATGCAAGTGTCTGTTTGTTTGCTGGTGTAAACAGTTCTGTCCCACACCAGATATATCTAGATGAAGTATGAGAAAGAAGTATGGCACTGTTTACATGAAAGAGAACGAACAGACGGGCAGACCTAGCAAAGTACGTGGGCCTTAAAGGACCATTGTTTTTGAGACAAGATTTAAAATGGTGCCCTGCCAGTCAAACTGTAAAGTTCTGAAGCCAGTCAAAGCTCTTATAAATGCGTCAGAGGACTGTGGAGCTGTGGTGGGGGGCATCTTTGATCAAGGGCATAGATTTGCTACATGTCCGTACCGATGTCATGCGAGTGCTTAGGGAGGCGGGAGGCTGATTTGGTTCCTAGGGTTCTGCAGATGCCGGATGTGCAGATCACATTCCATCTGACACGTGTCACGTGACGCCTTTCCAGAAGAATTCTGTAGCATGGATGACAGAGGACCGGGTGCCACGGGAAATCACCATATTCACCCCAGAGTAGTGGTGCAACACCTACAAGAAACCTTCAAGGAGTTTGTTTTCATGTTTGACTTATTTATGAATATAATGAATCCGGCCCGTGACCCTGACAAAGTTAAGCGGTCGATGTATAGATGGCTGGATAATGAATCTGTAATTAGACTTCAGTCAGGTTCCCTGGGTCAGAACCCTTTTTTGTAAAGCCCTGATTATTCAGTAGTTCTGTTTGATGTCAGATGTGAGCTCATCCCTCATGTGATCTGTGTTCTCTGTGAACTCGCATCGCTGACTGGTATAGAGCCGCCTCCCTGCTCACGCCCACGGCTCTGCTGCCTGACCCACGATGCCGTCCGGACACTGAGCACAGCATAACCACCTGTTCCCTCTCTCTCTCCTTCTCCCGTCTGTAGAATCACAGTGTACGCTGTGTGGTGATCCTGAAGGTGAGTTGCCATGTTCTTTTCTCCCCCATCTCTTTCTAATGTCTGTGTCTTGTAGCTGGGGGGGGGTGGGGACGTTCCACCCTCCCATCCGTCGCCTTTGGTGACAGGAGGGGATAGGCATCAATCCACAGCATTAAGGTCTGATTGCATGCCCATCTTCCTATTGGTGGTTTCACAGGAACGAGCCCATAAATGCTGTTCACTGTTCATTGCCATGACAGACCTGCATGCTCCCTGCATGTGGAGGTAGATTCTGCCTCATGTCCATTGTCCCAGCCTGTCTTTGTGCTTTTGCCACTTTTGGACCCCCAGTGCGCTGGGATGATGATGTCAGTATGTGGCTAAAGATGGTCGATTGGCCATAAGTGTTTCATGGATTCCAGTCACCGCCACCAATAGACAAGTGCTCAATGGCTTGCAGAATCTATGCGCCTTTTGTGGCGAAAAAAAAGTAAATCACAATACAAGTTAGTAGTTCTGGTGAATGTTCTGTTAGCTAACAGCTGTGATGTGATACATGTACAGTGCCCCTAAAGTACAAAAAAAAAAATTAAGAAACTAAAAAACATTGAGAATACATTTCTTATGATTCCTTCATCTTGAGAGATTTCTAAAAAAAATTTAGTTTTCTTTTTTTTGCATTTTCTTAATTTTGTCATGTTTTGTATTTCAGGACCACCGTACATGCATGGCTGATACCTGATTGATGGTGGTGCAGGATAATGCTATGGGTTTTGTTAAATAGGTGAAATTGCAGTCAGAAAAAATGTTATTTCCACAGGGTAGCACCGGACATATTAATTTAAAGAAGCTTGATCTTGGGACTGATCTCAATTCCAAAAATCTTCACCCAGTGTCAGCATATAATTATGGAATGTAGAAATAACGTTTTTAAAACTAATCAGAATGGCAGGCTTCTTTTGTCATTTCGTTCTTGCCAGGCTGCTCTTGTGTGCGCTCCAAGTCATTTGGGTAATTCTTCATGTTAAAAATCAATAGAGTCTCCTGATTGCATATTGGATTAAAACATAATCAGATTCATTCCGATAACCATTCCTGTGACCTTTCTGTTGGCCCGGGTGGAACCTGGCGAGATGAGGCCCATTTCGGTATTTTTAGCCTTGAGTGGCTCGGCTCTGCCTGCTGCTTTGCCGATTTCCCAGAAGCCAAAGCCAGGAGGTCAGCGACTGCCCAAAGAAGGCTTCCTGTCTTTGAGATCTTGGTAGATTCAGCGGATGGGGGGGGGGATGGGGGGGTAGAGAGAGGCTGAGAGAGAAGAGACAGATCTTGTTTAGTGGCGATTGCTGCTGTGTGATTAGCGACACGTAATGCACAGGCTTTCCCAGGCTGAAGCGCAGGAGCCTTCTCTAAAAAAAGGTGCCTCAAACCCCCCCACTGACAATTTTTACCGTCAACACTCCCGTCTCCCTGGTTGACAGCATCAAATTAAATAGTACGGGGGCTGATACCATGTTAATGTCCCTCTGTCTATGAGGGAAAGTGGTTTTTAAAATGTGCTTAACCCTCATTTATGTCTGAAGGGCAAAGACGTTCTTTTGTAGGACGGGACATTATCTTAACACCACTGATGCCTTCTAGAACCTCCGCCCTCCACTCCCACCATATTTTCAGAGTGGAGCACATGTACAACATGTGTGTCTCGTGAAAAAAATGGTGCGTGAACCAGGTGGATTGTGGGACGCCTTACCGAGCTATGCTGATCATCTGCTAAGGGTGCTCGTACTGATCAGGGGGATTTGTCTGTATGTGGGAAAAGTGGGAGTGGCCCAGAAAAATAAAACCCACCCACATAACAGAGGAATAAACCACATAGCATTACGTTTGCTTTTTTTGGTGTGAATGAGATTTTTACACACTTCTGAGACAGTTTTTATTCATTTATATGGGTTTTTGAGTGATTAAATATTTTACTGATGGCTGCAGCAGCGTGGCTTCTCTTTGCTTTAATCGTTTCTTCAATTTATTTGTTTAATTTAAATGAAGGAGACTGTCACACTAACTTCCTGCATTACATTTATGATTTTAGATTCTGGTTGGTTAACAAGGGAAGCTTGTTTCTGCCAGTCCTGACCATTTCGGGGTCCCCGCAGCCTGCATTGGGAAACACTGGACAGGGATCCTGGGAAATGCTGGCCTAGGCTACAGCGTTTATCGGGCTTCTCCAAAGCTCCTCACAGTCACTTGTGTTGCAAGGTTGTGATCAGCTCTGCCAAAACACACCACGTGGGGCGTACTATGGAGCGCAGGCCCTCGGTGTGCCGCTCCGTTGAGCGCAAACATTGCCGTTTTAATGCGAGCAGAGAGGACAGTGGTGGTAGGGACGACCCGACTGAGCATTTCATCGTGATTGTGAGCAGGGTTGCCATAACGACAGCCTGTCGGATCCCGCCACCCTTTGTGAGGCATCATGGCGTTCTAACGATTGCCATCAAGGGGCATTAAATGTGCTTGAGGGCAGTACGGCGCCACTTCGGAATCTGCACGCTCACTCTGTCCCTCAGCCGCCTTAACAATCACATTTCTGGCCAGCAAACTGCTATTTTCCCTCCAACCCGCCTGCGGGGTGCAACAGGTACATGGGCTCTGCAGAGCCCACGTCAGCACTGGCTGGTGACCCACCAAACTGAGGTCCAATTATTAAAGCGCCTTTGACTTTCCGATGGATGGGGGGGGGGACATTGTGTGGAATAGTAAAGCAGCGTGTTAGTGCAGTACAAAAGGGTTACCATGTACCCACACCCAGAGAATGGGGGACGGTGTATGGCTCAGAGCGTTTGGACACTGTGCCTGTGATCAGAAGGTCACTGGCTCTAATCCCAAAGTTATCAGAGAGGTTTCACCATTAGGCCCTCAGTTAACTGACACTGCTTTGGATAAAGCATCCCCTAAATAAAACCGCGAAGGAAGCTGTCACTCCTTATCTGGACAATTCCCTCAACTACCACGTGCCCCACAACCTGAGATGTCTCCATATTTAACTTAACTTAAGTGCATTTTTATCGTGTTATAACAAGAAGCTCAGCTGCTCAAACCAGACAGTGGGTCACACCTTCTCCCCTGTGTCAAACTCCCCTGGCAAGTGGGTCATCTGGCGTCCCTGGATCTGCAGTCACCGGACCCTGCTGGAGACAGTATAAAATTCACATCACACATAATTAGTCCAGAAATGCCATTAGTCATAATTGCCACTGAACAAACTGTGGTCAAAACCACATAGCTAAACACATCCTACGAGTGTGTGCCTCAAAGTGTGTATTATATATAGTATGAGAAACTCTAGGTTATTTTACAGAAACAGTTCTGCTGCTACCGTCCTCATTTCTCAGAGGCAGCTTTGCAGTAAATGTGAAAAAAGACAACTCTGTAAAGTTTTGTTGGGAGTAGATAAAAGTGAACGTTACATACTTGAGTGTGTTATTTGTCAGCCGTGCGGCTGTGAAGCGATCCTTTTCAAAGCCAAATGCAAAAGGGTTAAAGGGGCCAATAGGTTTGGCTTCAGATGGTGTGAGATTACCCATGATCCCCCTTAATGCCTCCCTTCCCCCGCATCGTTTGTTGCTTTGCGATGGCCTCTCATTTGCTGAGCTGGCAGGTGTGAGCGAGTGTGGCGATTCTGCGTGGGCGATGTCGGGGCCGAACCTCATCCTTCTGGGACTCCCTCCTGATGGGTAATAGCCACCTCAATCGGGCACGCCGGAATAAATCAGGAAAGGTTTGGGAGGGGTACTGGATGTGCACCAGGAGGAAATGTGCGGCTGGGCACTTGAGCGACATTCGCTAGTGATTTTGGAATAACACTGACCTCTCGCAGACTCTTTGATCAGGGTGACCGGACCTGAGGACCGATGTTTTATCACAGACAGGTGACAGGACGTGGCCTGTGAGGTTAAGAACTCATTAACCCCCAGGATGTCGGTATCTAGGGACTGTCCCGCTATATTTGAGTAAGCCACTGTTGGATCATGGATGGATGGACTTGCCACGAATTGTCCAATCAAATATCTAGCAGTATAAACTGGAAATTAAAGTCACTTTGTCTAGCAGTGTGACTTGGGCTAGAGGCGTGACGAATTGAAAAGGAATGAAAGGGTGAAGCCACTCACGGGATTGACGCTCTTTTAGCACATCACAATGGTCTCAGCTGGTAATTAATGCTATGAATGGCGAAGCCTGCGTGTGCATTTTAAAGGGCCAATTAGTGGCTCTGGGGCTGGTTTCAAACACTTTGCCGGAGGTCCTGAAGGGATGTTTTCTTTTTAAAAGGCTACGGATTTCTCCGGAATTAATGACGGTACCTGGGAGGAGAGTCAGGGCTACAAATCTCAGGGACAGGGCCGAGTCAGCTGGAAAGGTTTCGGGTATTTGCAGGAAATACCCGTTTGACGTGAGAGCAGGTCTCGATGGCAGGTCTCCTGCTCTGTGTTGGCCGTGCTGCTTACTGCCTCCTGTTCCAACATGAGCGACTGCTCCACACGCTGGGAAATCAGCCCTTACGCTTGGGGGCACCGATACCAGTGGATCTAAATCGATGTTGCTCTTAGTCATTCTCCGGCCCCCCCATAACCCCCCATCGGTCCAAAGACAATGTTACTAAGGCAAGCCCGGTCTGCATCCTTGCTGGGAAATGTTAAACTGATAATGCCCGCCCCCACCCCAACTGCCCCACCCCCGCAGCTGTTCAGCGAGGCCTCAGCCACCCTGCCCTCGCCCTGGGACACTCCGCTCCCTCCCCCATTGTGGCTGCAGCGGGGCTCTCCTACTCCAGGCCTCTCCGTAACACAATTACCCCTAATGCATATACTCCCTTTGCCCGAGAACATTGCATGTATGTACTTACTAGCATGGATTTTTGTTTTATCTTAATAATCCATTTACACCAGCTTACGGGATGCCTGCCAATCTGCTGCTTAGAGCGGATGCTGTTCAGAGCCCGTTTCTAGTATGTGTGCACCTGTGAGTCTCTGCCCCTGGGAGTATTTGCCTCTGTGATGCATTGCCCCTGGGAGAATCTGCCCCTAGGAATCTCAGCCCCTGGGACTGTCTGCCCCTGGGAGTCCCTGCCTCTTATTCTATCTGACACTGGGAGTCTCTGCTGCTAGGAGGTCCTACCCCTAGGAGTCTCTGCCTATGATAATCACTGCCCCTGTGAGTCTCAGCCCGTAGTAGTTTCTGCCCATGTGAGTCTCTGCCCCGGGACTTTCTGCCCCTTGGAGTCCCTGCCTCTTGGTCTATCTATTCTTGAGAGTCCTTGCCTCTTTTTCTATCTGGCCCTGGGAGTCTCTGCCCCTTTGCGTCTTTGCCCCAGGGACTATCTGCCCTTAGGAGTCCCTGCTCCTGCTCGCTAGTTCACTGGCCTGTGTGTTTTTTCTTGTTTAATTATATCTAATGCCCTCAGCATCCCTTAAAAACACATTGAACATATGTGATCGGTTAATAAGTTCCAGATTTGATTTAGGGTCTTGTGACCTCATGAAGTGAGTCTAATTCCACTCATTGGGACTTAAGCTGTTTTGTGTCATCAAAGTGACGTCTTCATCGCATCGCCACCCTGTAGGGTGCCTGTGGACTTGCACAACAAGGCATCCTGCATTTTGAGGCTTGCAGTCAGGTTCGAAGCTGCCCCAGGTGGCTCAGTGAAGCGCTGTGAATATGCAAGCCACTAGGACACACTGGGCGCTCTCTGCAGATCGCCCTCTTGATGCACACGTGACCCTCCCATGTTCTCTTTATGGAGGTGGAAAGAACTCAGCACAAGATCATTGTGGTTACAGATCATTAAACGGGGTTAGAAGCTTGAAAAGAAACCTATTATTAGATTACATTCTGGGTATTGCAAAAAAAGGTGTGCAAAAAAAATATTTTTAGATTTAGATCAAAATTGTACCTAAACATAAAATACTCATAGATTATAGATTGAGACTCCACATTTCATCCAATTTTGGAACTGATATATCAGCAAAATTATTATTGGTCTCCATGGCAATTTATCAAAATCTGCTACTGGCGACTTGGGGCATATTAAAACAAAAACAGCTTGACTGAATCTATAGCTTACTATGATTTTTTCCATTGACCAAACCCAGTGCTTATATAAAAGTGTCATGTTATCAAGTGAGACCTCAGACCTTCCACTGCCGAGACCTCCGTGATGTATACATGCCGATCAATTCATTACGCATTATGATTTAAAATAGCGTGTCTGGCCCATAGGGTCCTCTTCATCCTCGGGGATTGATCATTTGACTAAGCAAGCCATCCCCAGAGCCCTGCGGGGTGGGGAGGGGAGGGGGTGTGACTTGGCATGCTGAGCAATGAGCTGCTGTTCTGATGGGGCAAAGGCTCTGACCGCGTGAATCGATTCTGCACGGCCATGTCCCCGAGTCATGACTCGCCGCTCGGACAAATAGAGCGGCTAGCGGGAATTAAAAAAAGAAAAAAAAAAGAATCGTGGCTTTAGATCATCACCAAATCTCAGGGACTCCCATCTCAATCATTGTCGGTAACATGAGGGAAAAAACACAGACCACCGTCACGTCAACAAACCTGCCCGTAACTGAGCTGGGAAGGTGTGCTTTGCAAATTTACCCCATTATCGGTCAAATTCACCCTGGGAGCCCGGTCGTTTTTCACGGTCCAGCCACCGTTCCTCCTAAATGCCGTGCCTGAGTTAAACATCCCTTAATCACCGCTTCCAGCTCCAGGGTCTGGATATTCACCCTGATCTGCAAGAAGCCACTAAGCACCAGCTGATAGGGGGAATTAATTGTTATTAGGTAAATGTTTCCGTACAATATTAATGAAGCACTTCTCTCTGCCTTGGATCTCTTCCCTCGATGTGCTTTTTCAAACAAAACCTATAATGAGCTTGGTGTCTGACCGGGCCATTTGTGCTGGATATGCTACCAGCGAATTACATTTCAGCTGCACGTCCTATCAGGAGTCACTAGATGCATGTAAAAAGAATTCCGGAAGTTTCTGCCTAACAAAGTTTGAAGTGACAGGCTGTTTAATTAGAATCAGTTTGAACACTTAAGGCTTGTTCCAGAATTTAAAAATCTTTGCTTGTTCCTGTAGGTCACCCCCACAGGCATAGGGCCCTTGGCTTGGCCTACCCAGACAAGTACTCCTTTACAGCATCACTCAATGATGTGATTGGTTCACCTGTCTGCTGCTGACAGGTGAGGGAGGGGCACATGTTGCCTGTTTTATATCAGTATCAGTGGTGTTTTCGTAACAAAATCGCTGGCTGTGAGCCACGAAGGGAGAGGCTAACAGTAGGAAATAAGTACTCAGGCAGAGATGTGGGACCCTTCCTATTTCATTTCATTTTATCTGCGTTGCATGTTACCAGAGACATTACCTCCGATTCAGCAACATTGCCTGTTCCCATTTGCCTCATCCTTGGGTAGTCTCTGCTGTCTCTCTTTCTGTATTTTATACTTTGTATTCATTTATCTGCTGCTACATGCATTTTAAAATGTGAGGAACAAAGTGCATGTGTCATGTGTTTTTAATTTATGCTGGTTTCTAGTCGCTACGGCGATGAGAGTTCTCCACGGCAGTTCGGATTAAATGTGTATGATATTGGGACAGGTGCAGCTATGGCCAGCACAATGCGCCGTGTACACCAAAGGCCAGGCGCTCCGTAGTGGTAACGCGATGATGCTGTGAGAGAGCCTCTGCCGCTCAGTGACGCAGAGCGCAAAGCATTCTGGGAGGTCCACTTTGAATCAGCCTTCTGTTCACCGTTTGTGGACTTTGCTAGTTTTCCCATGCACGAATTTCCTTCAAGGTTCTGGACATGGTATACAGGCAAACAGGTGCCACTACAAGGACTGAATCACTGTACGTGCCTGACTTGTCCAGGGTGTACCATGGCCCTACCAGCTGTATCTCATGATTCCTGTAACGGAGAAGCTGTTATTTTCTCCAGTTTGCAGGTTACCTTTTATTTGTATAGGCTTAAAATCTCAACATTTCCATGTAATTTCAATAAACCAAACTCTGGGAGTTTTCTTCTGAGTGTAGGAAGCACACAGTGTTGGCCTCAGGGCAGATGTTCCTCATCTTATGTTTCTAGACCTTTGCAAATGGATGGAGAATGCCGGGAAAAGGGCCCGCGGCCATCTTCATTCATTACAGGCGGCTCCCATTACTAGAGGGGATATGCAATTCACAGAGTCCAATGGCAGTCGATTAGGCCGGGGCCTGGCGTTTCTGAGGCCCCCGCTGTTATAATGCAGCACAAACACGGCCTTTTCAAATCCCCCTTGGTGGTACATAAGTATCCTCATCACTTCCCCGCAGGAATCCGCGTTTTGATCAGATTACACGGCTGGCACTGGCCACAAATTCTGCGGACGGCAGCGTTTGTTCCTTGCTATGATTCGGTGAGATCGATTGGATAGCAGGATTTCTCAAAGGCCGTGCTGCTATTTCATAATTCCCGTGATACTTTTCAGCTGCATTCTGAGGCCGCCCCTGCCTCATTTTCTCCCCGTGAGTGCTATTCTCTGGGACACTAAAAGGAGTCATTCAGGAGCATCCCGATTGGTTCCCCCGATGTCTGCTATGCTGTGATAGGTCACTGAACCGAATCCCGCTTTCACATCTACCTCATATTAAACAGACGTCTTTACTGATTACTTTCAAGTGGGTTCCCAGAAACTGAGATATCACTGAAGAAATATTATTTTGGGTTTGTGGGTGTCAAACAAAAGGTATCTATCTTTCATCTTCATTTTCTATCTAACCTGTAAGTGGCAGTCTGTCCTCCTTCTCAGGGCGGGTGGGGGCAGCCGCGCGTGATCCACTGGCATCTGACGTCCCACCTTTCTCTCGTGGAAAACACACGATGAGGGATGACGGCACACTCTCAAATTTATATTTGATGAGAAGACCCTTGTTTACCTTCCGCCATTTAAATATTCAGTTGACCAAAAGCGATCAGCCTAAAAATCCTCTTTCAGGGAGTAGCTTGATATTTGCGCGCTCTCTGCGCGACGATCCCAGATTTATATGTGTTCTCATCGTCGGCACGTCAGTCGTGTCAGTAAAGCAGAGAATTAGAGACTCAAGCATCTCGTCATTTTTATGGAAGAACAAACAATCATGAATAAGCTTGAAAACTCTGCAAAAAGCCAAAGGCAATGGTGGTCTAGAACTACCAAGTTTCTATTACTATGTTTTAGCCAACAGACTGCAGTATATATCGAATTGTATCAAACCAAGCCCGGTACAGTCCATGGCTAGACTTAGAACAAGCAATCGGTGGAGAAGTAATATTGTCTGATCTACCCTTTATAAGTCCTTCCATTAAGCATTATAAGTGTTTTAAAAGCCTTAGTATTAGCACCTCATTAATAGCCTGGTGGGAATTTTTAAAAATAACTAGGTCTCCACTTATCCCCTGCAAATTAACACCCATTTGGAACAATCCAGATATTTGTCAAAAAAATATAACATTGAAGTTTCCCTTATGGCATGATAAAGGGATTAGAAATCTTGAACATGTTATTCAAAACAGGAAATTTATTTCATTCAAGAACTAGTCTCAAAATATGGAATTAGCCACAGTAAATTTCTCGAGAACCAGCAACTGAAGTCCATTATTCAGGCAAGGTTCAATCTTAATCAGCTTAACTTAGAAATTAGAATGACTCATTCTCACTCACAACCTCAAAATGGGAGCAAGATCTATCCATAGATTCAGATCAAAACTTTTGGAAACAAATATGTTTAAACACCTTCAAAATGACTAAAACTGCAGCTTACACAATACAAAACTCTTCATAGAATTCATTATACAGGAAAAAGGATGTTCCAAATGGGCCTTATACACTCAAACCTATGCACCCACTGCTCAGGTAACTTTGTGGAGAATTACATGCATGCCATATGGTACTGCGCCCCAGTTTAGAAGTTCTGGCAGAGGATATGTGAAGATTTACCAATTTGGTTTAATTGCGATATTCCAACCTCACCTACATTGTGCATTTTAGGTGATGCAAGCGTATTAGATATGGAAGAAAATAAGGTGCACATAATCCTCACTGCCTTAGGCATTGCAAAGAAAACTATCTTCATGAACTGGAAATCAAAAAATAATTTATGTGTTACTCAGTTTAGAAATTTAATTCTATACCACATAAGTCTGGAGAGAATGTCTGATTCCCTCCAAAAAAATTAACTGGACGAACTGGATTCTCTCTGGTCCACTCTGACCAATTCCATTATGTGGGGGGGTGGTCGGCTGTGGTCTCGTCTCCTCGTGATTCTGGTGGGTGGCAGGGCTGGGCCCCTGGGTTATGGGTGCCTAGTGGCTTCTCGGAGCTGGGGGGCTGTGGCTGCCATCTTGTGGGGCCTGGGTGTCTGCCCTGGCGTGTGGTGGTGGTTGGGGGGCTTGGGCAGGTGTTGCCTGGCGGTCATGGGGCGTGGGGCCTGGGGTGCTAGTGGTGGCGGGGGCTGGCCCTGGGATGGGTGATTGGCCTCTTCGGAGCGGACTTGGGTGGGGGTCTGGGGCTCTGGTGCCCGGGGCCTGGCCGTTTCCTCGGTCGGTGCCCACCTGCATGGGGGTGGCTTGTCCGTGGGTCGGTCTGTGTCTGGGAGTCTCTGCCTTGGTCCATGTGGGAGCGGCCGTCCCCTCGCGGGGTCGGCTGCCTGTTGCCTCTGGTCCTCTGGGGCTCGTGCCCTTATGGCTGCGGGGGCTGCGCCTGGGACCTCCCTCCTCCTCCTGCTGGGGTGGGGACGCAGCTGTCATGAGAACGT
The DNA here is from genome assembly GCA_026784285.1 of Stomatorhinus walkeri. NCBI lineage: Eukaryota > Metazoa > Chordata > Actinopteri > Osteoglossiformes > Mormyridae > Stomatorhinus > Stomatorhinus walkeri. The sequence continues at coordinate 21,619,315 of JAODUD010000026.1, forward strand.
GGTGCCTTGGCTCTTCCTTGTTCCTGGGGGGGCTGCGGACGCCCTGGGTCTCCTCGGCCTGTCTCCATTGGCCTCTGGCTCACATGGGGCGTGGTTACAGCCCCCCGCCCTCACTATCAAGTACATTCCATGGAGAAATTCACACGCACCCAACACGCGCACACATGTTCACACACCCCCCCACACAGAACACAGATGCAAATACACTTACACACTCCCTTCCAAGCACACGTAACAATTTTGTATGTCTGTATATCTGTTTAATTTTCTTTATTTCTGGTTGTGTCTTTGTATTTATCCAGTTTTGGTTGGATTCAAATAATGTTTTTTCTACCTTATGTGCTTTTTATGTTACTCCTGTCTTTCTTAGCCTCACTCTCCCACTGTTGTCTCCCCCTTTGTTTTTTTTTTCTTTTCTCTCTCTCCCTACTCCTTTTCTCCACTCATTTTCCTCCTTATGTATCACTCCCTTCCGGACAGCTCGGCAACTGTAATATTTTACATGTGTTAAAAATAAAATACAATAAATAAACAAATAAAAATAAATTGACCAACATGAGGGGTATATACAGAGTCTACAGAGCTCCTCATGTTAAAGCTAATATGTCTGACACAGCGGTGCATTCAGACCATTATTCTGCTTTATAAAGCTGCCGGACAAGACACACACACAAAAAAAAAGAAAAGTTAAATGGAGAATTTAAGTGCGGCTCCTCGACACATAAGCTTCCTGGTATTTATCCGACAGACGCGTGGTTCCGAAGCAGCCTGCGGCTCGGCCTGGGAAATATGTCCATTAAGCTGTACGTGAAAACAGACACATAATTCACAAATGCAGCTCATTTCTGGGTGGTTGTTGGCAAAGATTACTGAGCATAATTCACACTATGAAAATGACACTCTCTAGCCTCCTCCCCCTAAGCTGTAATTGTACTTTAGTGAGTAGGTAACATACCATTTAATATCCAGTTAATTCCTCAACATGTGGAGACAATAGAGAGCAATATTTACAGACAAAATTAGCAGTGGGTGACCCAGCGTAACACAGACGTGTCTCTCACTTACCCTGATTAATTATGCCGTCTGTTCCCATCTACCGCGCAAACCTCCGGATGGTTCTGGGCACGCTGCTAGGAGCGCGGTATGAGATTTGCCTCGCTGAGGAGACCCAGGGCAAGGTGTTAAGGGCACCCTATGTGAGAATGTGGTGCTGGTGACAGTGGTCAACCGGCGTGGGGGGTGGGGGGGCAAATGTTAACATTAGTCAATGGGAGGGGGAGGTCTGTTTGATAGGCAGATGATTCATTTGAGTGAGCACCACTGGCTAATAGGCTAATTTTTTTTTAGACTCTTTGAGTGAGCAATTTTGGGGGGGTACAGGTGGTCATTTGTGAGAGCTAACCCCCCCTCCAATCCTCCTAAGAGCATGTGATACCCCCTTCTCCTCCATGGACTTCAAACTCTTGGAAGAGTAGGGCAGAGCAGAGGGAAGAGGTGCCACTTTTGGTATCAGTAAACCCCCAAGTTTTTTTGTGTTCCTTAGGCAGCCATCTTGGATTCCCCCCCACCCCGCTCTCTCTCTGTTTATTCCTTTGCCCATTGTGTAAATGCAGGCAGATGGAAAATAACTGGCTTTTCGGGGGCTGAAGAGCTACTGTGTGAGTGTGTCCTTCAGAGGGTGTCCATACAGCGTGTGGTCACACCGTGTCCCTGACACCATACCCCTAGCGATTCCCCGCCGTGCCTCCTATACAAGTGCATTAATAGATCGAGTGCATGAGCCTGGCCTGGGATACGCTAGGTCCTGTTGGTGGGCTAAATTGGCCCATGCGTGGCCCAACCGGCTCGCTGGGATGTGCCATTAAAGCTGTGTCTTCTGTGATTCTCCCTGCAAGCCGCAGCGTGCTGCATTATCTACCCATGTCATGTGTGTGTTGGAAACTTCAGACTGCAAGGAAGTCATTTTTCGGGTAGCTTCTGCTCTGGAATAATGCTGTTAGTTCCCGTTAAATGATCGTTTAGAAAATCTGGCATGTATGTCTGCGTGAGAGCTCGCCAGCGTGCCTTCAAAATGGAATGTGATGGAACCGGGAACGTCTGGCCTGGCTGCCCTCTGCAGGGATCCAGGGCAGGGCTGTCAGTACCCAGGGGCCATCACCCGTCCCAAAGTGCCATGCAGTCATTGCTTCTTCACTTATACATTTTTGTCCAAAATTATGGCACCAATTCCATGGAGACACATTGACGCATCAGTTTGCCTGGGTTGCGCCATTGGCAAGTTGGTGCATTTTAACAAAAGTTTTTTTTAATTTATCTTTTAAAATGACTTCCTTCTTCCAGTTCACAAACAGTAGCACAGTAATACTGCTACGCACTGCTGTCTTCTCATATTGTTGTAGGCGGCATGGGAATGTACTAATGTGATTCAGGAGCAATGCAGGAGCGCAGTGGACCCAAGCAAACCCTGAAAAAGCACATCAGGCCTTTTCATTTTATTCTGCCCCCCTCCCCGCATCAGGCTATGAGTGGGACAGCATCTGATTTGAAAATCCTTTAAAGCATTTTTGGTGCTTGATGGAAGGCCGACTTCCAGTATCTTCGTGGGAAATTAACCTGCACTAAGGGGACAGGCTGAACAGGACCGTCCATCAATAGCCAAGTGGGTCTCAGACCACCCCTGTGGTCCCACTGAGCATCAGCCCCAGCTGTAATCATGTAAATCTGCAAGCCTGAACTCAGCCCCGCCCATTGTGCCGATGCCCCACCTACCTCCATGATACTCCGCCCACCCCAGTGATACTCCGCCCAACCCGGTGATGCCCCACCCACCTAACTTGTGGTTTTTCCTTTTGCTCACTTCGTTGAGCTTAATCTGTTACGCCGAATAGTGCCCAACATGAAGGTATAACTATACCTTATGAAAAAGCTTTGATGTCAGGCCTAGCGGTTAAATTTATGGAAAGAGCTTTAAACAGCTGTGGACGTTGTTTAAGGAGCTATGTGTGTCCTGTTGTGCTCGCTGGAGCTCTGGAAGCAGAATCTTCTGCACTTGACAGGTTGCCATCCCGATGTGTACAGTTACTCAGAGCATGGCTCTGGTCCCTCTCTCTCTCCTCTCTCTCTCCTTTTGCTCTCCCCCTCTCTCTCTAGTTTGTTTCCCAGCCACTGGAGGCGTGATCCTCCAGAGAATGTTACAGGTCAGTGCTCACAGCTAATTTAAAGGCCCCGGTAATTGCTGTTTGATGGACACCACTGACCCCTGTCCTATTTTGGCAACAATATCCTTGGTAAATGCAGAGGATGCTTCTGCTTTTATATAAGTAGTGGGCCTTTTGGAGAGGTAAGCGGGCCCAGGCTAGCAGCTGCCAGACAGCTGATTGGCTGGAATGTTCGCCATTCATCTTCCTCTAGGCATTCATTCTAATTGGAGAATATAAATGCACAGGCGACAGTAAGGAAAGGTAACTCCATATCCGAAGGAAATGACACCGAGAGCTTCCAGGGTGCAGCAAGCCACAGATGGCAGCATTCTGCGTTTATGTCTGAAAATGGTTGAAAAATGAGGACTTCTGCGCTGATGGGTAACACACAAACGTTATTGGCAGCTGGGCTCAACGAGCGCGAGCAGGAACTGTGTCATAAAAGGGCTGGTATGATGTCGACATCAGGCCATCCTGGTGGTTGCAATATCGGATTTGACTCGAAGCGGGTGGAATACTAATGAAGCCGTAGTGCATTGCGCTGGGAGTTTGCATTGTGGGAAATCCTGGTATTTTTTGCATTAATAAACAGAGTCTTAATGATACCCCCCTCCCCTGCACCCTTACAATACCGCCAGGCACTGTATGCAAATTTCCCCAAGAACAATTGCATCATGTGAGTCTCCCTGACACCAACATCTTTGACTAATCATAGTGGGAGCAGAGGAATTATGTCGATTAATCCAGAAGATAAACTCCAGTGTTTTTGTAGAGAATGGGAGCTTTGGGTATGGGGTTTTGTCTGCCAACTGTATTTAACATCTTAAACACTGCTGGACCTAAAACACTCATACTTACACCATCCTGAGTTAAGCAGCACTGTGAATTCCCACTCCTGCTTTGTATATGGATGGAGTGATCTGGAACTGCAGTCATGTCATTATTGCCAGGGGTTCAAAAGGCGCACATTACAGTGATGTGGTCTGCCTGTGCTCGGCGTTTCCTGGGAGCCTCTGACATGAAATCTGTCAGCAGATTTTCTCGACCTGTTGCTCCTGATCACAGAGGCCATGGTGAGAGGGTGGGGGAGATCAGTGGGGTTAATGGTGTGCTGTGACCCCAGATCAGTTGCTGGGTGGGGCCAAGGAACCCCCTTTCCCCTTTGCCCAGTAACCCCCAATGTCATATTACCCTTATAGGTCAACAGACCTTCCCATACCTGGATCAAATACTTTAGATGTGAGTCAGAAAATACAATCAAAGGAAAGCCAGCGTGACATTACAGAAGTCTACTAGGGTGTCAGGCAGGGGTGGGATACCATGTATTCTGTGTCGCAGAAAGCATAAGGAGGACGCCCCATGAACACCATCTACTGTCAGGGTTCGCAAAGATGTGAGTTGGCGCTGGGGCGTCTCAGCTGGCTAGCGGTGCTTTATTTGTGATGAGACGACGGTATGTAAACAACCTCTCGTGTTGCCTCCGCTCCGATGGGAGCGCCGCTTGTCTTAATGATCGAGGACCGCCAGCGATGGAAGCTGCCACCCACGCGGGTTTTCCTGAGGCTCTGTCTGACAAGATGGTGGTGGAAAATGAGAGCCGTCAGCAAGGCCGGATCCCCGTAAAGTTCCGCGATGTGCTGCCGCACGCGGTTTCAGAGCCATGATGAATACCGAGAGCCATAATACTGATTTCACCACAGCAAAGCAGCGGGCATATTTAGTGATGCTCGTGTGGGCCGGAGACACAGACACGGTACACCATATCTCTGTGTGGCTCTGATATATGTGTGAGGGAAATGGCGTCTGGCAGCCTCTAACAAAAAGAGGAATGAGGCGTAAATCAGGGCCCCTGAACTCCGCATGTGGCACTGTGCCCATTAAGGGTCGTTATTACCAATTAGTCACTCGATCAGTTTTGTTTGCATCTCATTGTGACATCGCTCACTAACCTTACCCTGGCCTGCATCGGGATTAAGGATCAGAGAAGAAGAGAGAGTAGGCTAAAGAGAGAGAGGGAGGGAGGGAGGGAGAGAGTGTGAGAGAGAGGGAGGAGGAAGGGGGAAGAATGAGGAAAATGGAGGTTCCGGTTAGAGGGAGAGCTTAGGGTTAGAGCGCAAACATATCGGTGCTCCCCAGCGCCACCTCCTGGCCGAGCCGTGTGCCAGCAGCCAGCAGTGGTACTCATTAATAGCACTTATTAATAGTTGGACCCCCTGGCCTCTGGGAAGAGAGTCCACAGCATCTAAAGGAAGCTGAGGGTTCCAGCCATCACTGCTCTCCTGTTTGTTCCCTTACTGAGTTAATTCCTGCTGTGGGGGCTTCTGCCTTATATATTTCTCTCTTCATGGACATTAAGATGGCAGTTTCACGCTGTCAGTGCCATATGATGATGGGTGATGTTGACTCCAGTTCACCATTTCCCATCTTCCCGCACCAGTCTTTCCCACCTCGATCACTGGGGGTCTTTGGAATAAATAGATAAATTGCTAGCTTGATTAGTGAATCAGGGGTAGTTGGTGTAGCTATGAGTGAGTTAAGTAACGACTATGGGCATTAATGGGTCAGTATATCAGCAGGTTAGTGTAGCATGGGGTCAGCATAGCGACTGACAGATTGAGCGGGTGATTGAGGAGTGCGGTTACCGCCACTCCCCTCGGTTAATCCACTCACTTGCTCTGGGCAACGGGCCTCCCCGAGGTCTGCCGGGCACCTCGCTCCTGCGGCATTTGGTTGCGCTGCGGGGACGGCCGAGGACAGCCTGCCAGCGGAGCATTACGCAACCGGCCTCGACCTCGGCCGTGCCGGCGCGCGGAAATGGGGGCCAAGCGGTGAATCAGACAGCATCCCGCCAAGCACCGGTCAGAGCTCCGAGATGCTCCGCAGTCGCAATACAGAGACGATGCAATCTGTGTAACGTGGGTTCACTTTTAGAGCCCTGCTGCACTGACCACTTTCAGGTCCGTTCGTTACCTTCTAATGGAAGCATCGCAGTTCCTGACTTTGTTTAAAATTCATCGCTTCCCCCAATGCTATCCGTACCTCTCGTCACCCTGACGGATCTTCTGTCCAAATAGAAAGTCCAAACATGGAAGGCAGCAGGTGGGGGGGGGGGGTGTGGCGACATGCATGTTCTGGCAGTTTTTTGCGGCCTGCGTTTGCTTGGCTGCCAATTTGGACCAATTTGCTCAACCGTGTTAGAAGGTTGGTGAGCCTTGGCCTTCTGGGTCTCGAACCTGGAACCCTGTGAAATGGAGCAGCACGCTGGCCTGGAGAACAGTTCTTAAGGAGAAGCCCTGGGTCGCTGCAGTCCCAGAATGGGACTTGCTGTTGTACCATTTAACAAAATTACTGTTAAATTGAAACTGTAAGAGTGGGTAAAATTGCTACACTGGACAAAAGTACAGATTGGAAGGATGGATGGATGGAAGGAATGAAAGAAAAGACTAAGGGTAAACTTCACAGATAGATGAAGCTACAACATAACATAAAAATACTAATACAAATTTTAGAGCCGTGTCACGGACAGTCATTCATGCCCCCTTTGCATTCCCCACTTCTCCTGCTATCTCCATTTCTCTTGGTTCACTATGATCCTTCTTTTTAGAGGTTGAGTTGACGTTGAGAGAAATGATCCAGACCTCACAGAACATCGGTGTGCTGAACACCTCACTGGACCTGTCATCCGTCAAAATCAGGCGGCTCTGAGCCTCAGGAAATGAAACATAACTCTGCATTATCACTGACTCTGTACTAAATTGGCCACCAAGTGAAACAGATCTGTGGAATGCTTAAGAAATCTGTCATTAATTCAAGCAAAAAAATGCTAATCAATCCCGAGTGTGAATGCATCTGGAGATTGCCTCTGTTTTTAATATTTTATTATTAATGGCTTGTTTTGGTCAGTCAGACTTTTTTATATAAATACTGAAATATGTGAAATGTGTTTCCCCGGGTTTCACCTCACACCCTTGAGCTGACATGAATCAAGTTTAAATGTGTGTGAAAATGCGTGTAATTCTTGTAAATAATTTATGAAATATCTTTTTAGAAGCAAAATGATCTTTCGTGCCGGTTCCAAGAGCTGTAAGTTGTTCACCGTCACACCTATCATGTCATTTGCCACCGGGGCATGCTCCCCAGCACGGCACGCCGCTGATTCCCGTCCAGTGCTATGGGCCCATGATGGAGTACCGCAACCTGCCAACAAATACTCCTCAAGCTCCATCTGCACAGTGACTGTAATATAGCAAAGAAACAGGAATTGTAAGATGTCTCATTAGTTTAAATTCACAACACAAATGATTAGCCCCACATATTTTATTTAAAACGTTAATGTAAAAAATGTGTATAAATCTGTAAATGTTATCAGTTGCCAGTGAGCAGTTTAAAAAATAATTTAGCCTGCGAGAGATTCTGAGGATGTTAAAATGGACAGCGATGGAAGGCCACCCCCCCAACACACTGGAGTAAATGAGGTTGAGAGTTATACGGCCGATAAGCATCACTTTCTAATGGGCTTTGGCGGAAAGTGAACGGCTGTGATGTCATAGGACCCCTGCCAACACCTCGGTTTTAATGAGCGGCTTTGTGCCATCACTGTGGAAAGAGCCGGAAAGGCGGGACAGGGTCGCTTGACAACAGCAACAGGGGCCATATGCCCCCCCCCCCAAGCCGCTAGGGGGCAGCAGACTCCTCCTCAAAGCTGGGTGTCCGTATTTGGCTCAGTGTGGCACGATGCCGATCCAACACAGATGTGACTGAACCCATTCCATTTTGTTAAGGTCCCGATTGCTTTCGCTTCATTCCTTCCTGTGAACTTTCCATCCAGGAAGATGAAAAAACATGTAATTATTATTACAGTGCAGGCTTCCTCTCCCCTTTCAGACAAACGCAGAGCATCAGAGACACTCTGTCAGGCCAGGCTCTACTGAGGACTCATTCATGTTCATGCCGGTGACGCCCCGGTGTTTGTCTCATGCAGAAGTGGTTCTGAAATCGCGAAATCCACATGCTTACCGAGTGTATTTTTGGTTGATTGCACTTGGGGATGGTGTGTGGACAGCACCAATCTCACATGACCTGCCGGGGGGGGGGGGGGGGGGGGGGGGGGGGGGGGGGGGGGGGGGGGG
>JAODUD010000026.1:21627743-21654416 GCA_026784285.1 Stomatorhinus walkeri
CTCCAGGCAACACCCCAAACACAGAGATTATTAGGCGCACATCTCCTAGACTAGGCTACGAGCACCCCCCCCCTCCTTGAATGGAGAACCATATAGCCAACCCCCTCAAAGCCCATCCTATGCGCAGATTAATATTAGTGTAAAAACATCAGTTTGTGGAAGTGAAATATTTGTTAAGTGGTCATAAGTGGTCATAAGGCATTCCCTGTGAGAGAGGTCAACATGAAAGGTTATAAATAGTTTGGTTTGCAAGGGAGTTCCTCCAGTCATGCATTTCCTGATTTTTGTCCCTTGAAGTGAAACACCCACGCTGTCCTTGGAGGACGAAGGGCAGCATTTGACAATACAAACAGCCATGGTTATGGTCTTGCATCCATCTTGTTAACGTATCCTGTCCCGTCTGCCACAGTCCACTCACTGCCGGGGCCGAGGTACTGATAGGGAGGCAGGAGCATGACATGCTGATGAGCATCGGACCAGGCCACCGAACTTCTGTTGGTGAGGCTGGACAGCCTGTCGTCCAAGCTGATCTACATGGCTGGTATCTATGCACACGTTCAGCCTCTGTGGACATCAAAAGCGTGTCGTTTCCTTCTGCCAGAAAGAGTCGCTTCCTTGTTGATTTCTCATTTGTTCTGTTTTGTTCAGATGCTGTTTTAGTGTTGGGGGAGGGGGGACTAGTCTTAGTGGCTGGCATTCCTGACAGGAAGTGACACATTAGCCGGTCTGGTCATACCGCTATGGCTTGCTGAAATAAGCACTTTGGTCAATCAATCGATTTCGTCTTTTGAATGACTGATGACTGCGTTCTGAGGTCCTGGGAAAGCCTAGATGCTGCTGTACACAGAGCCATGTGGTGCATAGATTTTGAGATGAGATTCCTCTTTTCAGTGACAACAGAAAGGAACTTTTGAGAGTAAACAAGCGTAAAAGTGCACTTTCGGCTGTATGTATTACAGTAGAGAAGTTTGGTCGTAAACAGTCCTGTGTTGTGCAGGTCACTGGGGAAACAACGCAGAGCGCACTGGTCTGTACAGACACTGGACACATGGGGAACAAATCAGTATGAGTGACCATGGTCACCTGACGACCTGAGATGGTCACTTCCCCCACAGATTTATTTCTAAGACTATTTCAGCTGCATCAGTGCAGAATTGTTAGAATTTCATTTCAATTTTTGGTTGTTTGTTTTCAAGTTGCAATTGTTGAAAGATTTACTCCTTTGTGATGATGGCAATGTCAGATCACCTTCCGGACTTCTATCGTACGTGATCTCTACGGAGGACACCTGCCGACCTCCATAAAGGGCTTTTCTGCTGACCGGTGTTTCCCGCAGGTTGACTTTAATGGCATGAGCAGCACTCATCTCTGAGACGTCCCCGAGCATCACGTGCCCCTGAGGTGACTGGCCTGCGGCATGGCACGGAGATTCCCACACACCAAGGAGCACCTGCCACCTGTCATCAGCTCCTTCTTGGCCGTCGGTTTCCCTCGATATTTCGAGAGCCGCGTCTGATAAAACCGGCGAACACCGCTACTGGCTTTTCTCCCACTGAGCGCTGAGTTGTGCTCCCCTTTTCTTGTGCCAGTGAAGATACGTTTGTGTCTTCGTGGAAGTGGGATCACCTTATCTCAGTGGGCGCGGAGCCGCTTCAGAAGGCTGCTGATGCCGTCACCTCCCTGGGTTGGCACCCCCCCCACCCCCTGCCTGCCGCCCCACCTTTCTCGTGTGCCAGGCGGAGCCGAACGCAGATTATCGCGCTGTGCCGTGGCGGCACTAATTTGTTCCTTTCATGATAAGCTTTTCTGGGACTCAGCCTCTTATCAAGAACCCATAATCTTGAGAAAAAGATGGAAAATGAGAGCGTCCTCGATTTTCCGCTGAGTTCCAGCAAGGCGGTGAGGTAGGCTGGAGTATACAGGGGTTTCAAAAAGCACCACCTTCCACATGGGCGTGGAATGGAGTGGAGGTGCTATGGTGTAGAAGAAACCATAATTGCAATGGAAACATGGCGTCTGTTTGAATCGATGCCTGGAACATTCTGAAGGGAATAGTGAAGCTGTTGCAACTTAGCATGTGATTATTATAAGTTATTTGCAGAAATCTTGTTAAATTCTCATTTGCGAGGCTTTAGTGTATGTGGTACACCTGCAAAATGGCTGTAAAGAAAAAAATGATCACGCATAAGAAATCTTAATTTGACTTAATTTGCTAGTGGCTTTCCTGCCAAAACAGACAGATAACCCTAGAAACCACATTTCCCTGGACTTTTTTGGATGCTTGGTGAAAACATAATTAAAGTAACAATCTGTGAAGCAGTGGGGGAGAACACAGTGGTGGCATGGCTGTCTGTACCTCTCAGTGCCTGTGTCTCCTCTGGTTTTCAAACTCTGCAGACTCAGAAAGGCTTCAAGCGCTCAACCCAGTCTCCTTGTTTAACGTCCAGGCTAATAACACTAATCACAGATAACTGTGCTGGTGGCTATAGATGTGACCCCTTCTGTTTGCTTTCCAAGAAATGTGGGAAAAACTCCAGGAAAATGGGTTCTTACCTTGCAAAGCTGATAAACAATCTCAAATATTGATTTCGTTGTTCGCAGAAGTTGACATTTTTGAGTGGGTGGGGAGGGGTGGCCACTTTCTTTATAACCAGGAGCTCCTTAATGAAGAGTGAAGCCTTTGGTGTGTATATCAGCAGTAACCCCTTTCTTTTGCACCCGTCTCGATAGCAACATTGAGTCTTTGTAAAGCATTAATTTGCTTTTTTTTAGTTACTAAAGCATTACATGCTACAACAGCCCTGTTAATTAGTCACAATAAAGCAGTTTATGGCTTTGGGATATAAAATAATATTTTATGGAGCAAATTTAATTATGCCACATGTGAAAGGAAATAAATTGTATGCATTTGAAGCTGCTGGGCAGGTCAAGGTTGGTTAAAGTGTGGGGGAGCAGCAGTGGGGGTAAGGGATTGTGAGTGTACCTAATCGCTATTTAACCTAGCTGACATTTTATACTCGCAGCTATTTCATCTGGTCACTCACTGGGCACCTTGGGGCCTACCCCTTTTTCCATAAGATTTTTCTGTTCTCACTCATCAAGGCAGAGAGTACAGCTGCCGCAGCAACAAGGTCTGATAATGACGAGCTACGGCTTGGAGCGGGGTTCGTTTGATTTGGTCTGAAGGTCACGCAGTCCCGGGGCTGCCTCAGTGCAGCCCAGTTGGGCAGCGGTGCTCATCATCGCCAGTTGAGATAGACCAAAGTTAGCGGCCATAAATATCTTATTAAAATGCTAATGATAATGCGCTGCTGAGCATGAGCATCCTTTAATCATACTCTGCAGAGTCATAAGAGGCCTTTCCTCTAAGCTAGCTGATGCTTTCCCTCGGTATTAAAACCACGCTTAAGCTGAGTGTAAATGGACCTGTTTGCCGTGCTTTCTGCATGGCCAGCAGGGGGTCTGGCAGCCCACTGAGGTGGTAAGACAAACCCTCAGGTTTCCGATCGAAGTGGCTGCTGAGCTAACTAACCTGGCATGGACATCCGCAGGGCCATGCTGTCTGTGTGGTTTGCAGCTTTTCAGCAGACAGAAACAGAACGTGCGAAAAAGAAAAGGCAAAAAAGGGATTCTGTAAACCTATTGGTGATTTTTTCAGTTTAATTGATTTTTAAAGTTTAATCGAAACTTTTGAAAGAATTTCGTCATTACTGAATCCCATCCATCCAGCTTCCAGTGTCAAAATTATTGACTAATTCGAATGTGCATATCGATCTGTGGATGCAGATCTGTCACCATGACAGATTTCTGTTTGGCCCCTGTAAAAGCACCACTGCCACTTTAACGGCTGTCTGCTGGCCCCAGAGGCTGCCCCCAAAAGGCTTGATTTAGGAGGGGGCTCATAAACACACCCTGAGCTGGACAGTGCCTCTGAGCAGAATCTGTTGGGTCGGAGAGGACAGTTCCCTGCCGCGCTAATAGCTGCCCGCCTCCCTCCGAGTCCGATCCATGTGCAGAACTGTAATTCCTCCCAAATCCTATTACCCCATGTTGGTCGGGAAAAGTCGAGCCATACGCCTCGGCTTTCATGGGTAACAGAATTAGCATTTATGTATTTTTCTGTTAGCACAGTGTGCCGCACCCATACCCATGCCCTAACGTGCATTTTGTCATCATTTAAAGTACCCATAACCTTTTCAAGGCACTGGGGCATTATGGGAAACTGAGGACTATGAATGGGGAAAAGCTACTGGCAATTGGCCCAGGACATTTTGGTCTGTCATATTACTGTTATTATATATTCCGATATGAATCACAGCATGAATGTCTCCCAGTGATTCTTTGGGAAAAAGCTCAGTTCTCCTTTTAAGTATGCTAGCTAGAACTAGCCTGGACATACAGACAGAAACTGTATGAGTCACCAGCACACCCCAAGCTGCTTACAAGCCAAGCACCCCACCAGGCTCTCTGTCCAGCCCCCGCTCTTCCTATTTTCTGAGGTACAGAATAAGTTAGATTAAAAATGAGAAAGTCTGCTAATTTATTAGCTGGAATGGCATTCAGCTTGTGTTGATTTGGGAACATTCTGTCTCACTGCTGTGTCCTGAGGGAAGACGTCAAATTCCACTCCCGGATTTCCTCACTCCTCCTTCTGGAAAGCGTCGTCACCCGGCCGCTGCATTATCGCAGGTGGCAGCCCGCCAGGGGTATCGGGTGGCAGATTGGATTCCCGCCCCCCCCTAATTAGTGGCTTTTATTTTGTCGGGCGATGCGAGAGGCATTTCTCCCAGGGCCCCTACATCTCTCAGGCTGAGCAACAGCAGCATGACTGGGCTACCTTGATCGGGAGCAGGCTGACATTTATGACATTACAGACACCATCCATTAGTCACGTGGTTTTAGCAGCAGGACAGGCAGGGGCGGGGCCACAGGGGCACTGGCTCCAGCTGAAAGCTGATTGGCCCACATAGTGCCCCTTCCCTTGTCACTCACTGATTCAAAACATACCATTGGCTAATGATAAGGTCGGCCCTTTTGTATGAATTGTGCCCCCTGCCTTAAATAAAGCCTAGAATTACCCCTGAGGACATGTGTCTGTCTGATTTACAGGCTCACCAGAGCCATGGCCTGGCCTTGAAACCAACCCCAGCGCAAGACTCAAATTAAATGAGTGATGCATTAGTCGTGATGCCTTTTTCAGAGGACACCCCTGCATAGATCCCTATGTATCCCCACATACCTCGAGTCTCTCTCTCATCTACTCTGGCACACTCTTCATAAATAAAGGGTCTCCTTCAGTTTTACAAGGGCGAGGCTTTATTGCTGCGGTGCTGAGTTTTACGAGGCATGGACAGTACTTGTGGCGTTCCAGTGAGTGCCTTGGTTGTCTTTTTCCGAAAACGCGCGATTATGAGTTTGAGGTGGGCCACTCTCTGGGTCTCAGGGACGAAGCACGGTCCAGGAAACAGGACGTCCGCACAGAACCTTTTGGGCCACAGCAAGGACTAAGTTTGAAAACTGGCAGAGTCTGATCCAGTCCAGCTTGCCTGTCATTATTTTGTGTTTATTTCCTATGGTCATTCATCTGGAAACTATCTGCTGTATCTGCTCATGCGGGGAACCACAGCAATGGGCCACAGGTGTCTTGGTAATCACAGACCCTGGGATAAAAAGGGCCAGGGGGTCCTCCAGATGTCCTTGTCATGTGACCATGTGTCAGGAAGGTGGAACTCGGATGGCTATGCTGAGGGCACCCCCAACAGAACAGCTGGAGTTATCGCACCCTGCTCTGAGTGCGGGAGCCAATTTAAGCCCGTGCCAAAGGTGACAGAGGCCATCGCCTAGGGTGGCATTTGATCATTTGATTAGGGGGTACAGAAGAGCGGTTGTAAAAAAATCTGAATAAATATAATTATTTCCATTTTAACAATTCACTACTTGCGAATCAGGCACGAGTGAGCCAGATACCCTATGCTACTGAAATGTTTTTAATATTAATGAATTGAGAAAAGAGGCACTCAGCAGAATCCTGTCTAGGGCACCAGGACACCCAGGGCTGTCCCTAGTGGGGGTTAATCCTATCTAATTTCTGTTCTGGCCCCTGATTGGGAGCTTTTTGGAAACCTAGCCCGCAGTGCTAACGAATAAAACAGCAATATTCGATGGCTTTGCTGTGCATTGTGGACTGTGTTCTGGTTTGACAAAAATGGTGACGTGACAGACACTAACTAAAGCATGGTTTTCTGTGGGTTACACAGGGGTGTGGCTATACACTGTCTGCCTCCCCAATGCATGCACCCCCAGACAACCCTCCATATCTTCCTCCTAGCTCCCTGCACACCTGTACCAAGTATGTTTCGGTTCAGGTGTGCTGGGAGCTGGGAGGAAGGCCGTTTCCAGTGTCCTGTTAGCTCTGGTGCCAGTCTTGGGCCCGGGAGATGTGTCTGACAGCACCAAACACCCCGGTTTCAGCGGCATTGCTCGACTCCGCCTGAATGTGGAAGACTGTGCCAGGAGGCAAATAAAGGCCATGCTCACATGTCATCTAGATAGAGAAGAAAGGAATGTGTCCTGGGGGCCATGCCCTTGAGAGGGGGCTTCTGGGGGCAACTTCTTGTGGTGGCGAGGATGCTGATGGAAGGCACTGGCGAGGACGCATGCGAGCCCGACATCAAAGGTCACCGCATGCCTGGCTTTGACGGATGACATCTCCACTTTCCAGTGATGGCCAATTATTTTACTTTGTGTGGAATAAATGAAATAGCAGCCTACGATCCCTTGCTCTGCGCAGCACGGGGGGGGATGGGGTAGGCGCAGGTAATGACAAACGGACACCATCTTTCATTTGTGGCTCTCATCAGGATCGTAGCCCCAAACGTCCTCTTCCTCCTCTCACCACTCATATTCCTCAGTGGGACCCCTTGGAAATTTCAGCCAGGAAATTAAATCTGACCCACATGGTGAGGTTTGTTTCTAACAAGATCAGGGGTGTCTTCATTTCATCGGCAGGGACCCCAAACCACCACCGCTATTAGATGTTTATCTCCATCTGTTTTTAGACGTCGTTTACTGTGTTTACCGCTTGTTACTGTGAGCTCTCCTTTCCTGCTGCCCAGCCACCTGTCCTGTGCTTCTTCTCACTGTCTCCTCTCTTTGTGACCCTGGCAGACCAGCAGTATTCATGGTCCCCGTTGCGGCACTTCGATGAAGACAGCCCGTCGCCCCCGGCCGGGAGCATGAAGGGTCTCTCGGGTGGCCGAGTGGTGACCCAGACTGCACCAGGGCACACCTGCCTACTGGCCGAGTGCGAGCACCCCCAGGAGCTGGGTTTGCACCACGGGCCTGACCCGCGGCCAACCTACCTACTGAGCCCTGTCGACGGTTGTCCCACTGAATTACGCCGCTGCTCACCACGCAGCTCTGTCCACTCTGACTGCACGGCGATGCCTGCCGGCGCACCCGGTGACCACGTCTCCAGCAGCACTTTCCCGCGCATGCACTATAGCTCGCACTACGACGGCGGCGGGGGAGGCAGTGGGGGGACGCGGGACGACGGTGCTGTGGTACCCTCACACGGCAGCGGAAAGATGAATCGCATCCCCGCCAACCTGCTGGACCAGTTTGAGAAGCAGCTGCCTCTGCACCGCGATGGCTTCCACACGCTGCAGTACCAGCGCGCCTCGGCGGCAGAGCAGCGTGGCGAGAGCCCTGGCCGCATCCGCCACCTGGTCCACTCTGTGCAGAAGCTCTTCACCAAGTCCCACTCGCTGGAGGGCTCCTCTTCAAAGATGAATGGCAGCAAGGGTGATGGCCACCACCATGATCATCACGGCCACCACCACAGCAGCCACCACGGGCACCACAAGCATGGAAGGCGGAGCAAGAGCAAGGAGCGCCGGTCTGACGGCAAGCACCGGCCTGGTGGAGGCGGTTGGTGGAGTTCCGATGACAACCTGGACAGCGACAGCACTTACCGGACACCCAGCATCCTGAGCCGCCACCATGCCAACCATGCCGGCCACTGCTACCCTGATGTGGGCCCGGGTCGCTTCACTGACCTCGCCCTCAAAACGTCCCGCAGTAACAACGACGTTAAGTGCTCTGCCTGCGAGGGCCTAACGGCAGCGCCGGAGGGCCGCTTCATGAAACGCAGCTCCTGGTCCACGCTCACTGTCAGCCAGGCTAAGGAGGCCTACCGCAAGTCTTCACTCAACCTGGAGAAACCCATGATGCCCCAGGACCTCAAGCCCTCCCTGAGGTCCTGCCATTACCTGCAGGTAAGCCATTTTCACTCCGGTCTCTGCTGAGTCATTAAATCCCCTTTGACTTCTTAGGTAGTCTTAGTCTCCTTTGGCTAATGTCACAGCACAACCAAAAGTGACAGATGCAAGACATTCACATTATAATTCGTTGGGACTGACTCAGGGATTAGCCAGACAAAGCTGAGTAAAGTTTAGATACCCGCAGAGACACTGAGGCTGCATGAATCCTTGCTGTAAGAATGGCTAAAATTATGCATCAGGGCTGGTAACCAGGAAGCAGTCAGTCACCTTAGTGACAGCAGTAACAGGCTAAGATTGCCCAGCCACTTCTGCACATAATAAGAGCGGCGTCCTGTGGCTTATCGGACTATACATCGCAAGCAGGCCCCTGGCTAAGGCTTTGAGTCACAAAGAGAGCTGTTAGGGAGGAAGAATCAATGACCGTGTGAAGTCC
This sequence comes from Stomatorhinus walkeri, assembly GCA_026784285.1. NCBI lineage: Eukaryota > Metazoa > Chordata > Actinopteri > Osteoglossiformes > Mormyridae > Stomatorhinus > Stomatorhinus walkeri. Next base: position 21,636,459 of record JAODUD010000026.1, read on the forward strand.
CATGGTCTACAGAGAAATAAACACCCAGGAATAAGAAAGTCCTGGGATCGATGGCAGTCCAGCCTTCGCATTGACAGCAGAGTCATTCTGGATTCACTATTGTCTTGCAGGCCCACTTATCCAGTATCTGTGCCTCCTTTGGCCGAGAGCTTTCGGGCTTCCCTGCAGATCAGGCCGTGGAATTGATCCGTGAAGTCGCCGCATCGCTGCGGGGAGGTGCAAGTCTCCAGCCCCACTGCTGCAGTCTAGTGGGCAGGGGGAGGGGGCGAGGCAGGAGTTTGTAGCCATGGACCACTCAGCTGGGATTCCCAGCAACACTGGCAGTTCAATCGGGTCACCATTTCCAGGTCAGGGTGCCATGCCGCTTCTTTGAGGAGGCACGCCTGGCTCAATTACCTACTGACACACATTCCAACGTGGCTGAGAGCTGCTATAATGACAAAGGTTCCTGACAGAGTGCACTGATGGTCACAACCATCAGTGAAGCACGATGACTGTCACAGCTGGCGGCCTGAATCACGGCTCACAGGGATCATTATGGGGTACGTCATGGTGCCAGGATGCATCAGAGTGGCATTCTGTGATCATGTCAATGGACACATGGGTAACTTCATGGAAGGATGCGATTAGCCATTTGTGGCAAGGGGCAAGTTAGTGTCCACTGTATTAGCATCTGGTGGTTGGTCCTGCTGGGTCTTCTGAGGAAACGAGGCAGCGCCATGGATCAGTGTTCTTGCAAACATGATGCAATGGTGAAGAAGTTTGCTCTGATTCCTTCACAGACCTTTTCTTCCTCTGTCCCATTTAGCTGACATCCAGATGGTGCAGAGCTCATTTTTGGCCACACTTGGTGACTAATGTGATAATGATCGGAACTACTAGAACAACCACATAGTATCTAAAGGTTTCGCAGAAACATGCCAATGTTTCCCCAGACACGAGCACTATTGTTTAATTAATTTGGTAGACATATGCAGATTGAGGCGGGGCTCTGGCATCGGTTATAATGTCTGAAAGGCACCAGACCAAATGGGCATTGAAGCTCCCAGTGAAAATCCCCCAAGCCTGTAAGAGCTGACAGAATTTTTCTACGACTGATTTTCTGCCATCTGAGATCCTCTCCCTGAAGCGATGGGGGATTCCCTAATATATCTTCTTGTAGCACCTTTCTGAAGATGAATATTCTTAGTATTCATCCTGTGAATACTTGCTAGATCTGAGACATCCTTCATTTTCACTTGTTTAGACCTCACGGTGCTAAACCTGGCCTTCCTTTGGCACACTTTGGTGGGCTTCCACACAAGTCCATAGGCAGGCACTGATATGTGATCCTGATGGGAAAGTTTGACTTTTATCTACAGTACAGCCTAAACTCCATCCACACCAGATTCATCAGGGAGGACACTGGGTTGGATGTCAACAAGTCTGAAACCCCCAAACATCCCACATACATTCTGGAGGTGTGGAGTGGAGCATGACAAATTTCAATGGCAGTAATGAGGGTAATGCATTCCCACCATTAAATCGCTCTAGCAAATGGCTGCCGATGTAGAATGGAGAAACAAGTTTTTTATTGCTCTCTTAAAGCCTGATTAATTTGGGTTCTAGGGAAATGCAGCCCTCTTTTTCACAAAGGGTACAAAGAGGGGATTAGACTTTGATAGTTCTGCTGATAGAGCATTGCAGCAGCATTTAATAAGCTAATTAATTACCGTGTCGATTGGCCAAGGTGGACGGCCGTGAGCACCTGATTAGAGCCAGAGTGAAGCAGCGTGACATGGCGGCAGCTTGCTCTGTGTGCCGGGACACCCAGGATGTCGTCGTTATGGGAGCATGTCACTCCTGTTCTCGTTAGAGCCACCTCGCTTGACGGCTCCTCGTTTTGCATTCTGCTGACTCATGTTTCGGAGGAAAGATCCCTCCGATGCTGAGACCTCCAGCAAATGTGGGCCATCTTCGATCCAGGGGCCTCCTGTCTCGATGACTACAAGGAGGCTGGACACAGCAGATGCAGAACCAGTACCTCCAGTATCAACCAGAGTCTGGTGGAGAATGGGTTTCCACCTTCTCGGTTCAGAATGCAGAGAAAATCTCCCTACACCTTGAAAATCATCCCAGACCGCAACCTCCCACTGGGACACAAAGACGGCTGCAACCCTGATGGCTCTCAGGAACCTTCCGGTCTGTTCAGCCGTAGTAGCACTTCCTCTTTATGCCAATCGCAATCACAAATTAAATATAAATACTAGCATGGCTCACACCATGCCCGCTGGCATCATGCCTTAATTATATGTCTAAAAATATCATACTCCTCGAAGACTTAATTAACCCCACCACTGCACGCTGCTTAGTGTTTGTGGCAAGCAGAGCTAACGCTATCTGCTGGCTCCGGCGCCGGATCCATTCCTGTCGGGTGGCGATATGGGCCCATGATTTTCCTTCACGCTCCACACACGCTAATCCGCCATCTCGTGAGGGCCATAAGGTTCTTTGTTTAGCCTGGGATTTTCGCCTATTTATCCACTGGTGTTTTTCCAGCAAAAGAAACAAACGAATGAACGAATGACTTAGCCGGCGGTTAAAGGTATTTGCTAATTGGAGTGTAATTGATCCATTATTCACGATGTGTACCGCCTTTGTCTGTGTTGTTAGGGTTAGAGGGGAGGGCAATTATTATTTCTGCTACACCACAAGGATGGTCACACTGAATGGAAATTTAGGGGTTTAATTAATGGGTTATTTTTCAAACAGCTTTTAAGTGATTTGCTATAACTTTTGTTTTCAATGTAAAGCGTTTATCTGTAATTTCCCCGCACATAAATTTCCTTATTAATGTGGTATCTTTTAACTTTTTCTTGCCAAGAGCAGAAGTGAGACAGCTGAGATTTGCTGGGTACAGGGTCCTCGCCACCCTGTGTCAGAAAAAAAGAGTACCAATTTGTTCCCTGCTTGTTACTCGTGCTGTACCCTCAAGGGTAAATGTACCTTTTAAGATACAGAAATGGACTATGAGGGACATCTTTGTACCATTAGGGGTATATTAACGTTGTTTATACCTTGGGAACGTTTCTCAGAGTCCATTTTGGTTCCTTAAATTAGACTAAAAGATACATTTATCTACAGCGAGGGTAAATTTGGCAGGCCCTTTAGAGTACAACCCCAGTGACAAGCAAAGGTACAAATTGGTAGTCTCTTCTCTTATAGTGGAGGCGCTGGCCACTATAACACTAGGGGGTGCAAATTACACACTTCTGGATTCTTCAGCTTCTTTGGATCTCTTCTCAGACATATGTGATGTGTAACTCTGACTGAAATCTCCAGATTATTTTTACTTTAAAACCCCTACAAAGGGATATTAGGTGCGTGGGGGTGGATGTTTCACTTCTTCACAGAAGGTCATGAAGGTCACACTCACAGCTGTGATACACCAGCCTGCTGCATGAATGTGTTCATTTTTCATGCCCCTCCCTCGACGAGCCCTGGTGTGCCGTGTTGTGCCATACAGGTGCCCCAGGATGAGTGGGGGGGCTACCCGGGGGCCGGCAAGGATGAAGAGATTCCCTGCAGGAGGATGAGAAGTGGCAGCTACATCAAGGCCATGGGTGATGACGACAGCGGCGAGTCAGACGGCAGCCCAGCCACCTCACCCCAGAAGTCTATCCGGCCCGATGCTCTTGTCAAGGCCGTTGTGCAGCGCCCCCTGCTGGACCCTCAGAGGTAGGACATTCTTCACCTCAGAATGGAATGCATTGGTCTTTCTGGTCTTGCGTTTGCTGTTTGGGGCAGAGCAGAGATTTTGAAATCCAAGAGGGCGGTCTAGCCAATTCAACGCAACTGTGAGTGAAGCCAGGTCGAGTTCGGTGTCTGTTTGCGACCTAAATCTGGGCTGGGCTGTCTTGTCAAGGTAAAGATCAGAAATGTCCACCAAGCTTGGAGTAAAGATCTTCCTTCAGGCTTGCAGTCAGTGAAATCTGCAGGGGGGGCATTTTCCCGGAGCCTGCAGTCCTTTCCGTGAGGGACGTCACGCTGTGAAAGAACCTGGCTGCTTAGGCATGAAATTCACTTTGCAGCATCATGGATATTGGTTCGCACATGGCAGTAGGATCCAACAGCACATTAAAGTCGTTAACAGGCAAATTAGTGTTACACTGACAACAGCGTGCTCACCAGGGGTTGCTGGAATGAGGCGTCTTGTTTCTTTGAATATATGTATCCATAAGTAGCATGGTAAAAATAATACATTGCATCATCTCATGTCCCCATTGACCCTGCCAGGATAAGCAATCAAAGGATGGCTGGATGGATTAGGGTGTGACGACTTCTCTTCTATCAGTTGGCAGGGGTGCTGTAATGTTAGGATTTACCCAGGCTCTAACCCCCCTGGACAACAACATTCATTGCTACCACCCTTATAGTAAACAGTGGGGGGGCGGGGCTTTGACAATTGAAATAGCCCAGGGCCCTCTGACCATGTGAATGTGCATTTGACAGTCACCCCCCCAACGTTCTCAACCAGCAGTACGGCCGAATTTGTATTTCAGGCGCTCTGCCTGCTCAGCTGTGACACAGTGTGGGACATTTGAGTCAGATAAACGTGATATTATTATTGCTGATAAACATTTTTCCCAAACTGCAGGGCCACATCCTTCTGTGCCCGATCAAGCCCAGGGCAAACCCATTTAATTAGCACACTCTATTATATGTATCATAATTGATTACCTGTCACACTTGTCATACTTTGCTCCAAATCACATTCTAGCCATGGATCTTACAGCAAAATTCAGGAAAATAAAAAGAGTAACAGGACATGACAGAAGGGGGCACCATGGAGCTTGGATGATTAAGCTGATTATTTGGTTTATGGATGTGGGGTCAGTTTGGTAGAGATTAAATTAGTCAGTCAGTAAAACTATGGAAAATCTGTCCAGAATGATACAGGGCTATTTGTCAAATGTGCAACACCTCAAAGTGCGTTGGTAAAATATGAAAACGCAGGTTTGCAAAACAAAAATACAACAGAGCACCTCATTTTTGGTGCTATACTGGAAAATCTTTATAAGGCAATAAAAGGTATACACCTGTTAGCAATAACATGTATGATGTGTGCTTGTAGAAAACTTCAAGGGTGGAACCAGATAGAGCCCAATACAAGCAAACACTGACTGACTGAGCTACACCAGAAAAGATCTACCTAACAGAAACAGAAAAGATGCATCATCAATAAGAGTGTTTAATGTCCATAAAATAAACTATTTATCTGTACACATGAAATGTATCAAGTTCGTGCATCATAGCTAATCACTAATACTAAGAGTAATGAGGATTAATGGTCTGGTTTGCAGTGATGAATAATTTTTGATGAAGAACAGAAGATGGAAACATGGATGCAGTGCCTTGATTCAGTGCTGTGATGAAGCAGAGTGCTGGGAAGGGTTTGTCATTTCTGGGGACCTCAAAGTCAGAAAATTATAGCTAGTTAGCTGGTTAACATGTTACTTCAGCATCCCCTAAATAAGGAGTGTCTTTATGCAACATTTATTGTAGTGATGGTTTGTGGCCAAACCTCAGGGACCCCACATAAATAAGTGGTTTGAGTTTGTGGTAAACACCACCACTGCTCAGTGGTGTGCCCTTAAACTGCTGAGCCCTTTTAACAATGACAGGTACGATCTGGCATCCATCTGGCTACATCACCGACCTTCTGTTCATTTGGGTGGTGTGAGGTTGGGGGCTCCGTCTGCAGCTATCCAAAGCATTATTCCTGGCCTCCCTGGTGGCAACAACCTGCCCAGCAAAAAAAAGAACAAAAAAGAAAAATGATGACATAAAATGAAGGTGACAAAAGGTGCTTTATCAAGTAAAATAAACCAAATTTTAAAGGATCTTATCAGTCAAAATAAATTATGCTAGTCTGTAACGATATCAATTTTAAGAAAAATGAAGATAAATACTTTTCTTAGGACTCATTTTAATTTAAGTAAAAAATGAAATTACTTTATTTCTGCAGATACTCCCTTTGTTCCCATCTTTTATATTAAACAATATGGATTTGAATATTATGTGAAAAATGACATTTTAATATGGTTTTCATCTCTTCCCATGAAAATGTAAAAGTGCAATTGTGGAAAAACACAATTACTATTATCTCCACGTTCCTCAGTATTCATTGTTGAACGCACAAATTATAATTACCATATACATTCTGAAACGCATTTTAAAAGGTACCTTCTTCCAAATCAGAAGCCCAGTTCAGTCCCTGAAGATTCAACAGAGAACTTTTTATTGCCTCATCTTCTCATGCTTTGGCAGTGATGTCGCCACCTACAGACTTGAAATGTTACAGCTTTTCATTTACAAACAATAATTCTTTCCTGGTTTCTGGGTAACATTTTGCTTCTGTGGTCTGTTTGAACCGCTTTTGGAGTAATATTATGTTTTACACACATTTTACACATATCATCAGACCCACTATCACACATGAGCCCCATCCATTCTCACTTGTTTTTTTACCATGCATATATCCTGCTTTGTGAGTTTGGAGATCAATCTCCTGGCTGTTTCATGACTTGGTGTGAACGGATTCAGCCCTCTTTCAGACGATCTGCCAGTTCTTTTCTAATGGTTGTTTCAAAAGGTCCTCCTGCGGTTGCTTGTGATATCTTGGTCATGGTCTGATTGGTACTTCCCCAGTGCTCTTCCTATGGCCCATTACAAATAGGAAGTCGGCATCCCTTCTCTCGCCATCCTGGGGCTGGACATCCCAGTGGCCGCGATCAGGTGCTCCTTCTTGGCAGGGGCTCTGGATCAGTGTGGAACAAGCTCTCGCCTGCACAGCGGTCAGGGTTCCTGTGCCAGGATGCCCTCCTCCACCCCCAACCCCCAGCTTCACATCGGTATTCTCCGCTGGCTCTGAAATTACCGCTCTAGCACCACTTTGGAGCAGCGCCTAACACGGTGACAGAATCCATCACGCCTGCCAAAGTTCCAAAGTTCACAAAGCACTCAAAAAGAAATGCCTGTATCACACGCTTTTTTAATCCCAACAAGTTAGCTACTTTTCCATCTAATACACTGTATGATTCCCCTTGTGTTCCTGCCAGAATAATAGAGACGGGCCCCATAATTTTTCCCATGATTAACAAGGATGACTGCAACAGTGGGTGCTGTTTTGTTCTTGCACATTTCTTAGGCAGCTTATCTCAGCTTCACATTCAGAAATATAGACAATCTCCAGCTTGCTCTTTCTCCTCCTTTGGTTTTAAAGGCATGACCTAGGTTATGCTCCACACTGCCATCTTATGTACATCACTTGAGCCAATTGGACACCCTGGAGATGACATGTAAGATGGGAAACCGGCACTTTGCACACATTTTCCAGTGTCTTTGGTGCCATTTGCAGTATCCAGATGTGTCACACTAAGCTGTCATCATTATAGTGAATTATCGACTGCATCCTGCTCTCATCCCCCAGAGAAATTTCATATCTCAGCGCGTGACTGTTTTGGTGGCCGATAGTGTCAAAGGCAGAGCATCACGTATGTTCCGTCTATGGAGACGCTGACAAAACAGCAGTGAGGGTCACACACAAGCGCCATACCAGGCTATCTCCCCACTGCAGGTGTCGGAAAGATGGGGGGGGGGGGGGGTGATGCACAGAACGTATTCTCACTGTCCCTCAGACAGGAAGCCACTTCAATGGGCATAGAGTGCAGCTGTGAGCTGTGTGTGAAATCATCCTCTCTTTACTGCCAATAATTGCCGTGCTGAGAGATGCTGCCCCATTTATAACTTAACTATAAATAATTACTCCATATGGAATTGCGTTGTTCTTCCACCAAGCCTCCCGAGTGGGCTGTGCCCTTCCTGTCCCAGGCTGACCGGCGAATGCAGATTGGTGGATCGTATTTATATGTATTAATGGTGGACCCCAAAAACAATGGCATGTGATAAAACAAGCGGCCGTGGTAGGAGATTAATGGGTCGATCAAAGGATCATGAATAGGAGATAATAGCAATGCAATCTCTCTAATTCAGATGAGGAGTGCTTTCTGTAATGGCTCCTGCCTTATTAGGTATCAGACAGGGTCTGTAGCAGACCGTTCAATCACCCACCGTTATTTGGGGTTTAAAATAACTCCACTTGTAGCTGTGATTATCCCTTTGAGTAGCCGGCATAATTAATCAAAATTACTCACGGAAGCACCCATTAATTCACAATGTGACATAAGTTAATTATTCACTCAGATTATGCTGTTAGTAGACACTCCTTACTTACTTCCTGAAATTCCAACTCCAAAATCCTTAATTCATAATAGTTTCGGCAAGGTGCCAGGAAGGTGTCCTGGCCTTCTGGAGCTCTGTTGCCAGGTATCTTGATTAAAAGCGAGGTCACCTTGATGCACACAGGTGGCATCTGGACGCTCCCTTTCCGTTGGATTCTTCCACAAGGGCCTACTGCTCTTTGTTGAGTTGTAGGACATTGCAGGATGGGTCTTAGCAGATTCATCATCCATGTGTGGATCCAGGTGGTTTGTCCTTCTATTTGACAGTGATTTTGGGGAAGAGGTGAAGATCTGCAGGGGATCAACCACAGCCCCTCACGCTCACAGAGGGCCCAGGCTGGATGGGATGCAGGCGATCTGTCACGGGTTTGATCCCGGGCTGGTTCTGTGATGGGTTTGACCGCAGGTTGGTTCACTCTGCCAGGTTTTACCCTGGGTTGGTTTGATGTACTGGGTTTTACCCAAGCTTTATTTGCTGTGCTGGGTCTCAGCCTTGGTTGGTTCTGTGCTGGGTTTTTCTCTATTTGATTCTGTGCCAGGTTTGACCCTACGTTTTGTGCTGGATTTTAGCCTGAATTAGTTCTGTAGCTGAATTGATCTCAAGCTGATTCTGTGGCTGCTTTGAGCCTTAGTTGGTTATGTGCTGGGCTTGAGCCCAGGGTTTGTTCCTCATGTACATTAGGCATTCTAGCGAGAAGCTGAGACTTATTTCACTCACTAAAGGGTGGGCCTTGTTGCTCTGTTCTCCTTGTTAACTTCCTGTTATTCTCCACGTTACTGCTATTGTATTACCCACAGAAGACAGATCACAGAGGCCGCTAATGTGGTGTAACTCCTTGATGTCCAAGACTGTTCCTGTGTTTTTCCCCCTAGGATTGAGAAAAACATCTCCATCCATTACACCAAGGCCCACTGACAAAGCCCATTCGTGGTCTACCAGGCAGCTAACAGCATTATCTCCCTCATAATTAAGTCTGCACGGTGAATGGGGGGGGGGGGCTTGCTTCTCGTCTGACTTCCTGTTGCCTTTGTTCAGCCATGCTTCTTCGGAGCCCCAAGGAATCCCCTCACCCATTCCTCCCTCCCTATCATCTTCTGTCCTTGTTTTTTTTTCCCGTTTTTTGATATTCGTGATGTAAATACTGTATGCCTTCTGGGGCCAATTGGCTGACCCATCGGTTCAGGTGTTGCCATGGATGGGTCGCTTCACTGCCGGCCGCGAGGGTACATTGAGAAAAGGATCCATCTGGCATCCATCATCTCTCTCCTCTTCGCTTCGGTCCGTCTCAGTCGTGGCGCTGACTGATGAAGATTGAAATGAATGCACTGAAGTAGAGCACATACAGGGCCTGTTTGCAGTAATAGCTTCCCCCAATACGAGCAACGTATCAGCATGTCCCGACACAGACTGCAAATGTAATCTGCATACCTCTCGCCGCACTGCGCTGCTTTCACCTGCAGCTGTTTGTTTTGGTCAACGGCGATGAACCTTTTCAGCACAACAATAAAACTTTGTTACTCTTCTTCCCTCTAACAATGTTTTTGCTCATAATTATGTGAAAACGACTGTATAGGTTTATAATTTAGCTAAAACAGCAACAGTGCCGGAACATTCTGGATGCGGCATCGTGCCGTGTTTGGTGTTCTCTGTCGGATCTTGCTGTGAAGCTACCATTAGAAGCAACCCCTCTGTAAACAGGAAACTCTGGCTACTATTACCATCTTGAAATGCGCTTTGCTGACAAAATGTTTTATTCCTTCTGATTATTCTCGGCCATATGGTGTTTAAAGGGTTCCAGGGTTTCCTTTCTGGATGCAGTAAGAGGTTGAACTGGCATCGTGAAGCATATGTTTATCCACAGGACACTTACAAAGTCATTAGCGCGCCTGAAAAAGAGTTAATCGGCTGACATTGGGTTTAGGCTTTTCTCATTGGCTCATATGTGCTCGAGGGTACACTCATGGGGCTCCAGTAACAGTCACATGACCTGTTTCTGTCTGTTCTCTATTCTTTTGCAGCTTGTGGCCTTTGGATAAAAAGAACGGAGATATGACTAACTACATCACCAACTTTGCAGCAGATTTAAGGTGAATACGTCTAGTTTGGCAAACCTGTGCACCCTCCAACTCCCTCCATAACCTTCTACTTTCCCTTTAATTGGCATGACCTCATCGACATCAGTGAGCTGATTGGCTGAAACAGCTCTCGGCAGTCAGCACTTACCCAAAGCAATCCACCCTTCAGGGATCAAGGGCACAGTGTGTATCGACACACACTCCGTGAAAAACTAACACTGGAATGTGCCTGTAGCCTGATTAAGCTTTTTTTCCTTTTGTAGTGAGACAGCACATCCTGCAAAGTGTCTAAGGTGCCTCAGCTGTTACATACAACCTACAAATGGCACGTTTGTAATACACAGTCTACATATAGAGTCATGCTACATTCCCGTAAGTCCTGATGATGCAGATAAACCTTTAAGTCCAGGGGAAAAAAAACACCTTTGCTTTGTTTATTCTGTGCTTTTTATTGCAAAGCTTTGAAAACTCTCTCTCTCTCTCTCCTTTCATCTTTACTCTGTCATCTTATGGCACTGAAGATTAGCAGTCTATAAAGGGCCACTTCTGCAGGCATGGGGAGATTGGTGTGTGGGGGGGCGTCCATCTCTCTGACCTTGTAAACACCACTTGTTCTTTGACAGCCACTTACTCCCCAGCCGAAAGGAACCTTGCGTTGTCCTAGTTCTGTGGATGGGTCATCACAGCAATATATGGAATCACCAATTTTATATATGTTGTATATTTAGAATGCTATCAAGCACTGCATCTTTGGCCATGTGGTGAAACTTTCGTTTGTGGAAAACAGCAATGGTAACTCCATTGCTATCCTGCTTACTCCAGTGCGATTTACATTCTCTCCAAGATGATGAAGACTGACTGTCTGGTTGTTAGTCCCCCCATGTGGTGGGTGAATGCTTGTACCTACCTCCTCATAAGTATGTGTTTTTTTTTAAATAGCCCTCAGAAATCTACACGGCATGCATAAGTTTTGGAACCAAGTAGACAAAGATCTATATTTAATTTGTTCCACTTATTTTGCCTTACCTACTTTGTTTCTTCCCCTCTGAATCGGCCCTCATTGCTGTCTCACCCCCCCTCCCCTTTTCCCGTTCAGTCAGAACTACCACCTGCAGGCGGCCCGCGACCTGCACAACCTCACACTGGATGCGACGGCAAACTACAACTCGCCCAAGTTCCGCTCGCGCAACCAGAGCTACATGCGGGCGGTGAGCACACTGAGTCAGGCAAGCTGTGTAAGCCAGGTGAGCCTTCCCTAAACACATGCCCTCGGCTCCACTGCCACAAGGGGGCGCCAGCAGCTCTACCCAGGATCATGTGACATCAGAAGACTTCAAAGTCCCACCTTCATCTGTCTAGATGCCCTCCCTGAGTAGCGAGCAGGTTATCAGCCAGGGTTTATCAGTTTAAAACAGGAGCGATTCTAGGATTTTTTAAGGTGGGGGGCATTAGTGGGGCTATTATTCATAGAGAGGGGCCAAACTCATTCATATCATGAGCCAATGATATTTTGAATCAATGAATGAGAAGGGAGGGGGCATTCCAAGAGCCAATAAGGTTTCAGAAGAGACCAGTGCACCTGTGGCTCCACCCCTGCATATGTCTCCCAGTTTAATGGAAACTAGATTTGATTCACAGCCAGATATGGGTTAATCACTGCAAATACAAAATGCACAAGTGCCAGTTTTCTCTGTGTGTTTGACATCAGCCACAATGTTGCAGGTGGCTGTGAGGTGAGGGAGGGGCTGTGCCGGAAACAGAATGCATTTCTCAGACTGGAAACACAGAAACACCGTAATGATGAATTAAAACACAAAATCATATGGAAATATTTTAGTTTTCATTGATAAAATCTTTAAGGCAGTTCTTTTGGAAAGAATTATATATCAAGCACCTAAGTCAGATGCTGAGCTACTTACAAATTAACTATGCAGAGTACCGGTGTACTGAATCGTGTCACTGAAATGTTAAAATTGTAATTTCTCATTACTGTCATTGTTATTGCTTGAAGATTAAGCACTGTAATGCACGAAAAACTGTAGATGTTGATTGATGATATGTTGTCATATCGCATCGTTTTTGGAGAATCAGCAACCTTTGAATGCTTTTTGTAAAAGTCCCCTACCCACAGCTACGTCAATCAAACGAGATTTAAAGATACGGTACCCGGTTTATAGTTAATGAGCTCTCGCAAATAACACAGCAGATCGCCTTCAGGCTCCTCTTCACAGATTTCCTGCTGTTCAGTCATTCCCAACATTTTATCCCCATTTCAGGCTGATGCAGGACAGACTGGCGTTCCTGACTCTGTATTCATATAACCTAGATCAAAATTTTGAATTTAGCCTTGAAGTCAATGCGCAAAACATGTTGCCAGACATGAGTCTTCATTTGTCCTGATGCTAAGTGTTTTGTTCAGGTCTAAACATGGGGATGTAATTCACAATTACTCCAATAACAGGTGAACAGACTTGCATACATAACCGTCAGGACAGGGAAAGTGCTTCATCAACTAAACCCTTAGCTATGTTTTTAAAGTCTATATAAATTAACCACCATAGTGAACTAAGCAGGCCTTCTATAATGATATTTTCTTAAGTCATCTGTTAGCCAGTTTAAAATGGTAACAGCAAATGAAAACAACAATAACAACAAGTCACTAGCTCAGTATTGTCTGGCTGACGTTTCATTACCTTCTAAGTGATCGTCTAGTGATCCATTTTCGTGAGTGAAATAAATTCTTTGCCACCTGTTTCTGCAATTGTAAATTTTATCACAGTACCACTGCCAGCAGATTTACGTGTAAAGAGCCTTATTTAAAATAGAATCTGGACTTATGGGAGTGACTGGTCAATTGGGGGGGCAAGTATGAATATCCACTACGGGAGTGAGATATATAAATATTAATGAGCTGCCAGTTACTTACCACGCATGAAATGGAGATGCTGTTTCTCTTCAGTGTAATCCTGATGTAAATGGCTTACATCGCTCTCAAACACAATGCAAACATCAGCAAGCCTTCCATCGCAGTGTGCATCACAGACCCCCCCTTTGGTACCTGGTAAACGACATGACTTAGAGTCCCCGTGATGATTGCAATACACAGAATAAAGGTCACAACATTTGTACCTGAAATAATATTAAATTTAACAATTAGTTCAATTATATCATTAATTAGTTCACTATATGGTGATGCGTCAAACCAAGCGGGCACACTTGTACGAAATATGAATGAATGAAACGCCAGTCGTCCTCTTCTCCGCCCGCTGTGCTTCTTTATCGCTTCATTCACTGCCTCCACAATTGATTAATAATTCAGGATTTATGTCGCTAAGAAGCATATCAATTAGTTATGTTGATCCTGTGTTTGTGTTCAGCCATAAAACTGGAGCAGCACACACGCCGCGGTCCGCAGTGAGTCCGGAAGTATGCGCTTGCAGATGTACCTCAGTCATCTCCTGTCTAATTCCTCAGATATGCTGAGCTTCTTTAAACACATGCTTCTCTCTTTCATTTCCAGCTATAACTTTGTGGCTTCTGCAAAGCTCTGCGAGATAACGCTCCCTAAAAAAGAAAAAAAAAATAGAAAAGCAGCAGACTTTCAAACGGGACGGTGTCTGCTTTTACCGTAAAACAGTCAGTGTCATGAGGGTGTCGGAGTCCATCTGCATTTTGCTAATGTTCCTCCGTGTTATTTACCGCACAAAGGAGAAGAGTCAGACTCAGACAGAGAGGGGAAGACGCGAAATTAAGGACTGCTATTCCTGTTTTTGTCTCTCAGGTGAGTGAGACCGAGGTCAATGGCCAGTTTGAGTCGGTTTGCGAGTCCGTTTTTAGTGAAGTAGAGTCTCAGGCCATGGAGGCCTTGGACCTGCCAGGCTGTTTCCGCACCCGAAGCCACAGTTACCTGAGAGCCATTCAGGCTGGGTACTCCCAGGACGACGACTGCCTCCCCTCAATCGCCTCGTCTACTGTGACCTCCACTATCAGATCCACAACAGGTAACAGTATGCTCCCACAGAGAAAGGCCACATCCACACATGCCCGCCAATGCACTTTCATACTGTACTCAGGGATGCTTTTCTTGTCATTGGAGATTTTTGGGGCAGGGTAAAGCGAATGTTTGTTTGTTTGGTTGTGTTACTCCCTTCCTCTATTTCCTGAGTGTAAAGGACTGGGGTTTGCTTGCATAGTTTGCTGCATGGACCCCCGACCCCATCCCCTACTCCCAACCCCCAACCCCAGGGCATTCGCTACAACTCACCTGGAGGAAAAGTAGCTGATTGCCCCCCCTCCCCCCGAAAAAAGAAAAACGTGTAAGGGGGACTGCCATGTACATTCATGGTCCCCAGTGGGCTGTGACTTGTGGGGGGCTGGGGGGGAGGGGTAGTTGTGTTGGGGATGCAAGTGGGTGAGGTATTGGAGAAGTGAGGATCAGGAAGTGGTGGTAGCTATGTGACATTGACATGGAGAGATTCAGAAAGCCTGCCCCCTAGCTGATGTTAATGCACAAAACTTCAGCAGAACCAAGACTGGGGGTTAGTGCACAGTGTGATTCTGACCCAGGTAAGTTACCACGCTTTGGGAGACAAGGCTCTGCTGGTTGCACAAAGCAACGTAACATGTTCAAGCTAAAAGAGACATAATGCGACATGAGTGTTTGAGTTAACATAACCAAGTTAACAGATGGTTACAGTGTCTTCGTTTTTTGTTGTTCTGTGACCTGAATTATTATTTTGGACTCTGTCCTAATCCTCTGACTTGTATACATATCCTTCAGAAACGTACATATTTATAGCCACATATAATTAAACCTCAGTGAGGGAATTTAATTACTCCATATTCTGCATAGATGTCAGTCACAAGTCTGTGAATAACTCAGCGCTGCTCTGATTCAGTTAATTATGGAGGCAAATGTAGACCATGCGTTTATTTCTCCACTGTTTAAGCTGTTTACAAATGAACTTCCAGCCTAGCAGCTGAAGTATTTTAATTTCTATGGTTTAGTTGGACAGTAATTTCGCAGTGTATTGTCAGGCGAATGGCGGGGGCTCTGTGAGACGCGTGTAGTGAATAGGCCGCCTGTCTGATTTGGCCTTCAAAATGCGGCGCCCTCTGCTGGTGCGCGTAGGCACCCTCGGCACGACATTCTGAGATTAACCACTCCACTGTACGTTTTAGTTTTTTACCGAAGGCAGGGTTTGTTTGATTACACGTTGCTTTGTGCAAACAGGACACACCCCCCCCCCTTTTTCTAACTTGATTTTTTTTTTTTCTATTTGTGGTGTATGCATAAACGAGTGAAGATATGAACCCTATTGAATTTTTATAGAAGGAAAATGTGAATTTAATACCTTAAGAGGTTTAATTTTTTTACATTTCATCTGTTGAGCATCCAGTAGTTTTTGTTTTTATTAAGACTTTCCAACAATTCAGGGTTGTACCTATTCCCATCCTTAATCCGGCTTGCCGGGTCTAAGCACTTGAGGTTCACTTGAGACCAGGAGCACTGAGAACCAGGGGGCACCCTCCAATCCCACGGTCGGAACACCCAACAGACCCCATGTTTTAGCCGTTGCTGATTTTCCCGCCAGAAATCATATTGCGGCCCATCGTTACCACGGACTCTCTTTTGTCTCCTTGTTAATGCACAGGACTCGCTGGCCATGGTGATGGGGGAGGAGAATGTGCTGGGTATCCGCTGGGTATCAGCATGAATTGTTGAAGGGTATCCCTCATGATCTCTGAAGGCTTGCATCCAAACCATAAAATATCTAATATGTAAACACGTAGAATTTCAAGTCATAAATTAAACAAAAGTTAGCTTAGACCCTACTTCTCCTCAATGATTTGGATAAGGTGAAACTGCTGTTCCCAGTTGTTGTCTAACTTAGTCCTGAGATGGGATGTCATAAATATGGGGGAGAATGGCCCTCTGACATGGGTGAGCCTTTTTCTGGGCCTGAATGAAAGTTGGGCAACTTCATTTGGAATTTAGGGTCATAAAATCTGAGTGATAACCTAACAGAGATGTACGAACCACTCCTTTTCAAGGTGAGGGAAATCACGGTCATTACAGTAAGTAGGGTCCAGTCCGATAGGGTTGCTCATTGTCTGCATCTGTAAGCATTCAATGATGTGCCTTTAACTAGAGTCATATATTTAAATTTATATATATATATATATATATATATATATATATATATGTATATATGTAAATCATGACGTCATTGTCATGGAGATTGTCCAATGTGTGTCACGTCTATGAGCAGACTAAATGCAGACTATATGCAGACTAAAATATTTCTGTGTGAACAATCTATGGTCAAGCAGTCATGAGACCGTTGGGGTCATCGTATATTGGAGGGTTTGGCACTTGTTGTCACACTGAAGCCAGAGTCTTTCACCAGGCCTTGCATGAGGCCTCGCTAGGCTCTGTATGCTTCTTCCACGATGGATCCAGCCGTCTGCACGACTCTGAACAATCAGCTTGGCCTGAGATGGGCTTGCAAAAGTTTATAAAAAAGGAATTTGGCGTTCATGGTCATTTTACCGGCGGGATTGGATTCTGCTGGTTCCGGCGAGCACTTTGCCTGCAGAGCGATTGTTGCCGAGTGGCAGAAGTGTGAAAATGGCGCACGTGCCAGTCCTGCCATTCCACGGTATTGCATTACGCCTTTGGAAACAGGAAGGTGATGTCCTGTCTTCTCCAGCAAGGTTCCCTCTCAGGAGGGGTTTTCCTGTAGAGCGGGGTGGGAGGGGAGGGTGGCTCAGCTGGAATTGGAGTTGGTACCTCTGAGACATTTACTGGTTTCAACATACATATTTACACTGCCTTCTCCCAATGATAAAGTGTCAGGCACAACACAAACAATAACCTGAATGGATATTGTTTTTCCCTTCAAAACATTTTTTTTTGGGGGGGGTGGGGGGTTTATGGGGACACCTCACATTGGGGTTTATATTTGGGTCAGTATCAAAGTGTGATGCCACTCCCAAGAATGTTGGAGAATCTTGTATACTCAAACTCATAAGCATCTAACCTATTTCTAAAGACAGGTAATTGAGCTTCCAGTGATTAAAAAGAGCTTCCGGTGATTTTTCCAACTATAAAATATCACACTTTGGTATACCCCTAAATTCAGGCAAACAGGCAGGAAAGAAGGTCATCCAGCGGTGCTTGTGCCAAATTGTGTTTTCAGTACGTCACACAAGCTCTGTTCCAATTGCTTTATCGGCTACACTTTTTAAAAATAAAAAATCCCTCCACAGAATACTGAGGGACTTGCCCGCGGGCGACAGAGCAATTCGGTTTTTTCCACGCTGCTGAGGGAGTTAGCCATCTCTGACCGCGGGATTGAGGTCCCTCCTCTGGTCATGGGCTCCGGCAGCACCTGGTCCCATTCTTAAAGGACTGCTTGTTCAATAGGGTTCATACCTGCTCCTTGTCCAAGGCATGACAGGCTTGCAACCTCCGGGGTTTTTCTTTTCATCTTTCCACATGGTATGAGCCGCCACACTTGAGCCATGTCTCTGAAATCTGTTTTATTTTCTTTCAAAACCATACCCCCCACCCCCCCCCCACATTGTTGGACATTAG
>JAODUD010000026.1:21654424-21694066 GCA_026784285.1 Stomatorhinus walkeri
GTTGGACATTAGCGGCCGAGAGAGTGGAACGATGAAAAGACTTTCCGAATTGTATGTCCGCTTAACGGTGAGAAGGCAGTGTAAACTCACAGTCAAAATCTGTGAGAGTCAAAATGGAGTCTGGGCCATTGGTGGAGGATGATATCCCTTGGGGGCTTTGGCCATTTTAGCATGCAGTGTTCACCATGCTAGGGCATATCGACTTAATAAAAGGTGGCAAGGAAAATATAATTATGTATCTCATGAATAATGAATAGTTTAAGCATTAAAATTCAATCAGAAGTTGCAGAATAAATTGGAAACTGTAGGGAGTGAGAGTGGTTTTAAGCCCCCCCCATTTTGACTCGCATGTGACGTCCTGTAAAATTCGACACTGGGAGGAGATGTTCTGTTCCAGCTGTTCCTCCCTGTAAGCCCCCCTCCCCCTGTGCGTATTTATATTTGTCTTTCAGACGGCTATGACATGGTTGAGGGCACGTCTTTACTTAACGAGGACGATTTGCATGATGACGAGTTGGACTCTTCATCAGTCTATCGGGAGCTGACCCGCTCGTGTAGGGAGGATGATCCGCGTGGCCATCGTAGCCCAAGCTCCACCCTCACCGCCATGTCGGTGCCTGGCATGCCCTCGCACTCCTTCCGGGCTGTGCCGCTCAAGTCGGGACCCTCACGGCGCGCCAAAGCCCCCAAGGAGCCAGCAGGGGATGTGCCTCCGGCCAGCCTTCCCTGGAAAGAGGAAATTACAGCAATGCGCTGCGAGCTGGCCGAGCTGCACCGTGACGTCTGCGGCGAGCTGCGCACCTTCAACACCAACTTCTCCAAGTTTGCACGCTGCTACAACACATGGGCGCCCGGTGACCGTGTTTCCGTGGGAACGCAAGCCGGCCCTTGCGGCCTGGTGCGGCAGAGCATGGCCGACGCCTCAGTCTCCTGCCGGCCTGAGCAGCTGCCACTGGTCGACCTCAGCACACCGCGTTCCGTCTGGTCCATGGTCACGCCGCGCCCTGGCACCCCTGAGAGGGCACAGCCAACCTATGCCAGTCCTGCCCGGTTTCTGTTCTCAGAGGAATGGGATCCTGACAAGCGGAGAGCCGAGTGGCGATCGGGCAGACAGAGGAGTGCCAGCCTGGAAATATGGATCCGGAAATGCACCCGGCCACCACTGGCATACATCTCACTGTCCTTCTAGCTGCTGCTCATTGTACCAAGAAGAACGCTGAGAAAAGGAGTGTCTTCCCAAAAATATAGAACTTTTAAGACCTCGGAAATGTTATTTCCAGATCCTCAAAGGGTGTGACGATAGAGGGACTGGATCTGACACCCACTCGTTCTTTGCAGGGGTAGTACCAAGCATAGTCTTCTTTTTGGGGCCATACTGGACCCAAGAAATTGTCTCAATTTGTGAAACCCGTTTACAGTACGGGTGTGGAATGTAAGAAAAAGGTATACTGTACAGTGTCAACCCTGAAGTGCAGAGGGGGGCTGTTTAACTCCCTGGGGTTTCATTGGGCAATCAGGTGGTGCATCACTGGTACAGTGTTCCCCATACTGGGCTCATACCATACTTAACGCCTGACATCTTTCAGTTTTCCTTAGGGTTAACTCATCTCGATACACTGCCCTTCAGTTCTGCAAAACAGCTAGGTGGTAAATGTAGCAGACTGTGATGGACCATAATTACAGAGAAACCATTCCCGCTACAGTCCTCTAAACGCAGAATGGAAGTATTAGCGGGAATGCGTTGATGAATGTTTACAAATTTGCCTTATCAGACCATTAAAAAAATGCAGTATGGGCAGCCAGCTGGCCGTTTACTGGGCCGTCTGCAAACAGCCAAAAGTAGCCGGAGAAGCAGTAAGTGTAGCTGATTGGCAGCGCCGTGGGGCTCAGGAGCAGTGGAGTTAGCCAGCTCTGCCTGCGAGTCACACGCATGTCTACATGCCTGCACTCATCTGCACTTACCAAGCGACACTGTGAACTCCTCTCTTTAGCTAGTCTTGAATTTCACTATAACTTTATTGTTATAGTGAAATATAACAATAAAGAAATAAAGATGTGGCACAGATTAAGAGTAATTGTGCCAAGTGCTAAAAATTACCTAGACAGTCTTCCTTCAGTGGAGAGGCCCAATAGATATGAAAGATGTTCATTTAAATCATTTAATTAAGCAATCAAATATGACCATTAATACTTAAAATGATTGGCATATATAATTATGCATTCCCAACTGTTAAGTAATTATTCAAGTTATTTAGCTAAAAAACACTCTACAACATGGGTTAATTTTCTATCTGTGTGCCAAGAACGTACAGTGTTTTTATAAATTAACTGAACACCCAGGGCAATGTGTATTCGCGAAAAGTACTTTTTTGATTTGGTTTTTCTTTTTGGTAAATGTTATATTGTGTGATTTATCTTTGTATACATATCAAAGCAGGGGTCTTCAAACAGACTGATTAAGAAAGCGACAGACTGTGAGCCATGTTTCTCAACTATCATTTTGTCAAACAAATTCATTTGTTAATTGACCATTTAATTAATTGACCATTGCATGCTGCTTGAATAATGTTTTGTTGCTGAGCTGATGCTCCTGTCCAAAGCAACTTTATCCGGTTTGCAC
Organism: Stomatorhinus walkeri; assembly: GCA_026784285.1. Taxonomy (NCBI): domain Eukaryota; kingdom Metazoa; phylum Chordata; class Actinopteri; order Osteoglossiformes; family Mormyridae; genus Stomatorhinus; species Stomatorhinus walkeri. The sequence goes on from JAODUD010000026.1 coordinate 21,657,045, forward strand.
AGCTGCGTTTTTACCAGGCCCTTTCAGGTGAAGCACCCTGTTCAGGGGTAGTAGAGCAGGGAGTTTGAAGATCGCTGCATTATAGGACTGAAGCACCCACACCGTGTTGGGTTTCTCAATTCCCTTGCTTGTTGAATTGTGGTACGTCCTGCCCTACTCCAGAGTGCATTTCATTAAGATGCTGTACCAAACTGACACCGACTGCTCAGCACTGGCACTGTGTCCGCCGTGAAGGTCTCCTTGTCATCCGTCTTTGAGTGTTTAACTCTCACCCCTCTGACAGTCGGTGTCTAGAAATGTTCCGTCGGAAAGATCTGGAATCTTCTCTGTCTCGGACAGCCGGAGAGCTCCCCCTGCTTTCCTGGTCGCCAGCACCTGAGCCTCTTCCTGAATGCTTCTCATCTGTCGTTGCGGAATTGCACCAAAGTCTCTTTCTTCATGCGTGGTGGCTGTTGTGACGTTTTCTCAGCCTGACGGTGTTTGCTGGCTGACAGCGTTCGCTGGCTGGTGTTTAATTTGTTGTTGGGCTCTACGGGGCCCAAAGGCCAATGCCGCTTGATACGGCTGGTCCAAATAAACACCGATCCAACCAGCCTGAGGCTTTTGGCTGATGTGCCCTTTGAAAACTATGAGAAGGCCAGGATCTTTGTTTTTGTGCACAAACGCAAATATATTGCAGGAGTGACTTATGAAAATAGCTCTGAATAATTGTTGACGCTTTCCAGCAGGAATCTCTGATATGGGGGCAGGCTGCTATCACAGTCAGATCACTAGGGATTTCTTCCAGGTATCTGGTGACTAATTCAGAGCCCCCTGCTCTGCTCTAATGGACGCGCAGTGCCGCCTTGTCATGTGTACATGGGCAACCTGACAACAGGGACAGAAAACTGTGTCCTCACGCTATAAATAATAAAAAATGAAAACTGTACCCTCACACTAAACACATTATAAAACTCTGTTGGCTAAATTATGCTTCTGTAATCCCAGATTTCAAAAGTCCCATCAAAGCCAGCAGGGAGATCTGGGTACACTGTTTGGCATCACTGTTAACGAGACCCTCATGCTTCATTTCTCATCTGTGATGGGAGTCCAGGAGGATTTAAAAAAATGTGTTTTTGGAATGCTGGAATCAGCCTTAAGTAGTGTCTGAAATTTAGGACAGGCCTTGAGGCTGGGATTATTATCATTGCATAGCAGTCAAATCAAACGTAGAATAATGTTTAGATATCTCAGTGCTGAAGGTGGATATTTACAAATCACTTTTTTTACATGGATTAAAAAACTTTGAAACAATACAACTCGAATTTCTCTCTGAATAAAGAATAACAAAAGAGAATATAGTCCCTTTCATAGTTCATGCTTGTTTTACGTCCTTTTCCGCATTGATAAAATGGGGTGAAGGAGGGGTAAATGATTTAGAAACAGCTTCAGAAACGCTTTTGAAAGAGAAGTGTTATCTGAACAGAGTACAGGCAGTCGTTGGTTGGTTCATCCTGAAATCTCTGAATCAGCCCTCCGTGGCGCCATCCCACTTTGCCACATGTTCTTCTCCTAAATAATTCATTTCTTTGCCTTAAAGCAGAACGTACTAGTCGCCATTTTCACTTTGATCTTCTCCAAGTAGCAATCTGAATTATATATTACTTGGTATTATCTTTATTAGATACACATGTTTTGTTTTTACGTCTATTAATGAGAACACTGCTTAGGCACAAGGAGCAAAGTTCGTCACAGTGATAAAGTTGAAAGACAATTTGCGGAATGAGGCATATAATTTTGAGTGACTCATTTAAGATAATTGCGAGTTTTTTGGGAGCCTTATTGCTTCAGAAATAACAGACATATGAATCAATTTACTGTAGATGTTTCTGAGACTTTCTGCGTGGCCTATTACGCTCACCTGCAGAGAGATAAGCGCATCGGGTTAGGCTTGGTGTCAAATTGCAGCAAATTACTCCTGCCTTAAATTACACTGTTCTTTCGATATTTCTTTGGCATTTTTTTCCATATCTGAGGATGATGCAAACTGGAAGTGAAGGAAGAAAAAAAAAACGGAATGCTGAATATATGTAGCTGAGGAAAATGTAAGTACAGAGTGTCAGAGCTGTGTGGTAACTCACCAAAAAGGTACAGAAACTTGCACAGAAAAGCCACCTTCCTGAAGGTCTGCCCAGGTGAAACAGACCATATTAACGTTAGCATCCAATCTACAGCTGGGCTTGGTTTATTTTTTAGGTAAACATCTGAGTCTTCTGGCCCGGCACTAAGATGACAGGCGTGTGGGAGGAAGTTCGAGGAGCTGCTCTGACGTGCCGGAATGTTTCTTCGTGTTTGGTTTTATAATTTTTTTTAAAAAGTGGTGCACAGGCGGTGGGCGTCCTTCATTTAAGACGTTAAGCTGCCTAGGTTGTATTTTGGCTTATAGATATTATGGGATGTTCTTGGATAGAAACTCACTTAAGTTTATTCCATTATTAATTACTGAGTTCTTATTTACAAAGTGTAAGAGCTTTACTCCTGAAATAAGCAGCCAAAGCCTGGGACAATAAGGAAGGGGGCCTGAGCTGTGATTATTCCCAGGAAATTAAGCTCTTGCACTTTTTACAACAGTGGAAGGCTGTTTAAAAATTCAGGACATCCATAATTACATTAGATGAGTTGGGAAGATTGAATGGGCAAATGTAAGCAGTGCAGGTCATTAAAGGAGCGGATCAGCAGCCTGGATGATCACTGCTGTCTCAGAACATCACAGAGCTTCTGAAGGGCATTAAGCTAGTAAAGTGTTATCCTCTCAACTCAGTACATTTACATGCATACTAAGAAAACTGAATTATTGTGTTAGTCCGACTAAAATCATACTTAATTGAATTTTTCGATGTCGGACTAAGACACCCAGATAACGCAATTGGGAGTCGATTTGCTCCTGCATGTATATATTCGATCGGACTCAAACTGGCCTACACATGCTCCATAGTTTCCCTCTCTGGGCTTTGACCCGGAAGTAACAGAAGAAGCCGGTACACAGAAGAAGCTAGGAGCATAGCAGAGGACGTACAACACATATGACATGTACAGCACTGTAAAGCTGTTCAATTTGCCGTTCAAATAAAGGGTGCTATTCAATCACACCAGGTACTGTACTTTTGGTACTTTAAGAAGTTACCAAAAGTATGGTACTTCAAGGTGCTGGTTTTCCGCTGGTGTAAAAACTGGTTCCGGAGCCGTATGACATCACAACATGAGGCAGGGTATTTTGTAATGAATTTCAAAAAAGATTGTAGTAGGACTGGATGACGTGCAATATTAATACCAACATCGTATGTTAAGCATATCTAATTCCTACATCACTAGTCAGCTATCTTAAGATCTGGCTTTTTCTTATCATTTGTTTGGTACAAATATTATAGCGCAGAGAGTTTTAGTTTCGCTAAAACATTTTTCCTTTGTCAGAGGAAAAAACCTCTACGGTTTTGCAATTTGAATGATTATTCATTTTCAAAATTCTCTAGTATATGATTAAAAATCAGTTTGAAATTTACCTCTGCTTTTGTATGAATGCTGCATGCATTCTCCAAGACCATAATCATATTAATCCCTGCTGTTTAAATTACTCTTAGATGGGTTCGTGAGAAATTTATGTTGAACTCCATTTTTGTTTCATAAATACCCCAATATTTATTACAACAAAATCACATTGCAATATCTGTAAATTTTCCAATACGGTGCTGTCATAGTATATTATACAAAATACTTTATTTCTTGTTATGCTATCCCGATCTTATTATATCTGTTCTTCCAACCAGATCGCAAATATAGTTTGTATCACTTCATTTGTACACTTCCATTATTATTGTTTTTATTATTTTTTACGTGTGCTGTAATAGGTCAACCGGAAAAAGCCCAATAGTAACATGCTGAAAGGAGTCAGACATACTTCGGTTAATAAATCGATCCTCCTCCTGTGCATGTATACTGGGACCAGGACAGTAGTCCGATTAAATGGCATAGCTGAGCTATAACCGTAGCTGAACTTAGCTGTGCATTTAACGTACTGACAGGTAGATTAGCTAATGGGCGTAACCTGGGATGCTGATCAGCCAACAAGGTCTTTGTTTTAGTGCAGTTCAATTTATTTTCCTGACTTAATCATTAATGCAGCAAAAATGTAATGCAGAATTGGTGCGTTGAGTGAGCACTAATGCTGGATATTCACTGGAAGAGTAAATGATTGCATATTATTATCACACATTATACATGGTATATAAATAATTATAATCGCCTTGTGCTAAAATGAAAAACAAAATTGGTTGAACACACAAAGAAATGCAACATCCATCATTTTCCTGTGCTGCAGGTTATTCCCCCCCCCCCCCCCCCAAAAAAAAAATAGAATAGAATCCCACTGAAGTGGGATACTGTATAAAATCATACTGTATAAAATCATGCCAAAAGTAGGACAATAAAATTTGGCATGACAGCAACAAGTTGAATTTGGGGCATTGTGAAAATGAAATGTTTTATTTCATATGTATCTTATATATGTTTTTACATTCTAAGTTTGTGTAGAAATTTGCATTTCAGTGTAACACTCCGATGATGGAATAATACCTCTATAAGGAAACAAAATGGCCATGGTTGGGAACATTCAGAAATTTCATGACTTTGTCCAGCTTCGACTGAATCAGCCTAAGCACTTTGTTTATTGCATCTCATTAGTTTTGATTGTCTTCCAGTTCTGAGTCACCTGTAGCTTATAGCTACATGTGGAAGGTCTTTCTTTCAACCAGTGCAAGGGGCGTTTTAGACCCCAAACTCGGGGGTGCTGTTAGCTGTCCATAGCCTATCGATCCAACACAAACACCCCTGCTTCACTATCCACAGACGCATCCTTGCCCTTGCAGAGATGCTCACCCGTCTCAGCAGAGAGTTCTGATATTATTGCGGGCATGAAGAAGTTCATTACGGGGCTAAAGTCTAATGGACTGCCACCCCTCCCCCCTCCTCTGTTGCCATGGGAATACAGATGCACGTATTTAGCTACGTTGATCAGACTGTGGGGTCATGCCATCGTTTCCAAGCAGGTCGATCCCTCCTGTGACTTTGTGACATGCCCATCATCTCCTCATCTCTAAACTAATTGGCTGTTACAGCGGGAAGCACTCAGCGTCATTATCAAATGGGAGTGGGACTGCGGACCGTTAAGTTACATGCTGTGACATGCTCTCATCAGTAATACCCCCAAGTTTATCACTTATTCCTCTCTATATATATATATATATTTGTGTGTGATTGTCTACATTGGCCACTATCTGTGTGACCTTTGGTCCTTTCCCGTTACCCTGTCCTTGCCTCAAAGTCATTTTCCGACGTATCACAGTGTGCCTGCAGTGCATGCTTTCCCCCAAGAATCTTAGATTTAACAATGATTAGTCAACAAGCTGGAACCTGTGATCTGCATTAAATTTGGATTAGATAGAACTGGAATCACCAGCCTTCCGCTGCTGGTATCGTTGATTTTCTGTTCAGCTGAAACGTCGTCACACCTGAATGTGCTTTTCCGCCCCCTGAACCATTAACAATGTTTGTCCTCATGTCAGTTTTTTTTAGAGACAGTGTGGGGATGGCTCATTTTTGTCAGTGTATTGCCCTTTTTGAAGGGCCCACAGTCCCCTCTTCCATGACACATCAGCAAGATGCAAATGTTCTGCGTTGTGTGTTGAGTAGTGGTGGACAGGGTGGAGTCACCTGGCAGACCCTCCTGGGCTTCCATATCGCAGGCTCCCATCCGTGGGCTGACACCTCTCTGAACAGATACAGACTAGGGCCTGAATTAAAACTGGGGAAAAATAGAGAGAGGAGTGTGTAGAGTGAAGTTGAAATTACCCATAATCCAATATGGATGACTAAGTCATACCTAAACTTTAAAGCTGCCTCTTCAAAAAAGGTTGTGTTTCAGTGTAAAGTTGTTTTAGTAATTCTTGTAAGCTTGTATTGACTAATGGTGTCCGGACAGTTTTGGTATGTATGTATAAGTATTTCAGCTGAAAATATCCATCTGTAGCTGACATGACATTGTGTTTGTGTCTCATTCTAAACCTCCTCTGGGTTTTCATATGCTAATGAGTCTGCCGTGTTCCCGAGCTCTCCTCTCCCGCCCGCTTGTGATCGGCCAGGCTATATCACAAACTGAGACACTAAAGGTCGACCTGTCTGTGCATCCAAACAAAGGACAGTGAGCATTTGGCCCTTACCTGCGACGGCAGCATCCCACGGCACTATTAACTGTTCTGTGAATAATGTCCTCTACAAAGGGTCATCCACCTCCCCCCCGGGGTCCACGAAACACGAGCACACATTTTGTTTGGCTAGACGGTGGTCTAGACAGCCACGGCTGAGATATGACGTTCTGTTAATGCTTTGTCATGCATATCACTGAGCTCTATTTACACAATGTACATTTAATCCAGACCTTTGGCTGTAAAAAAAGAAAAACTTAGAATCTTAATACCACAGAAAAAAGCTATTAGTTTTCATTTTCTTTACATTGATAATGACTGAAATTCCTGGACAGTTCAGTTTATTGGATGTTGATGCTGGCCTAGTGCAGCTGAGTGCCGGTTATTGTCAAAAATGGAAAGACTCATTTGGTGACTCACTCAAGGCTCATCTTGGGGATTCCTTTGAGCTAGTTTGCAGATATGCTCAGAGACTCATTTGGAAACTTGTTCTGAAACAGATTGATCCTATTATAAGGTGTCATGTCAATACCACCCCCAACACAAACACCACCTTTCTTAAAGGCGGTGCTTGGACTCTGAATTGTAGGTACCGTATCCTGGGTAGGTGGAGCAGCTGTTCACCCGCTGTGATCGCCATGGCAATTCCCCGTTTCCCAAGCCAATCAAATTAAACGACATGGAAATTTGCAAGGAGCGTACCAAGGGGAAGGCCTGCTTTTAAGCTCACATTTTAAGCTCTCATTTGAAGTATGTAGGACAGGTACAGGTGTATGTGGGAGGCTGTCAGCATGAGATCTTTGCTTAATGAGCATTCTGCCAAATTTCTGCATTTAAGCTAATGTATGCTTGAAACAATGTGTCTTACATCCATGGCCAAAAACAGCCACTGCTTCACTGAGGATGGTGAATGGCTACACATACATTTATTTTTATATGTGGCTGAAATCTGAACATGTTCTTTTCTTTTCACTGTTATTTCTCTTCACATAATCCTTGTTGCACCAGCCGTATGTTTTGAATTATTTGTTTCTCTTCTTGTTTCGTTTTGACCCCGTCACACCCATGTCTGTGTGTTTGTGTGTCTCCAAGCTGAAATGTTCATTTGGGATGTGCCTTAATCCAGGGACTATATTTTTGAACCCCACGGGGGTTTCAGGAAGCTATCTGTGTTTTTGTTTGGATCTACGTTTTTGTGTGTATCTGTGTCTGTTGTGCCCCCGCAATCGCTGACATCCACCGCTCTTTGTAGGGATCCAGTTCCGACTCCCTACTTCCTGTGCTGCGGAGAGAACGTCCCAACAACCTCCAGGTAAGAATTTTGCCCCCAAATGCAGCATGTTCCTAATACCCCCCCCACCCCACATTCCAGAATTTTCTGTCCGCTTGCTTTTTCCAGCCCATCTACACCTACTACTTCCAATGTCAGATTTTCCATCCAAATTCTCTGTGTGACTTTCTTAGGAAGCCATTTATATCACAGCTTAGTTTGGGAAAATGGGGAGACGGGTTTAGCCGCTGCTTATATTAGCATTGTGGTGCCTGACAGAGTGGGGAACGTGTTGAATTATGCATCATGCCATTAATTATTCAGTTTACACACCAATTAACGCAGGAGGCATTGACAAGATGGCAGTTTAATAAAGTGATCCTAAATGAACTCTTCTACTCCCACTGGTTTAAATTAGTCAGTTTGATTCCTGACTTTTTTTTTCCTCTAACAGACCCCCTGAGATTCTCCAAGTGAATTTAAAGTTTGGAGCCAGTCGATCGTGGACTTCTTGTTGATTGAACTGGTCCCAGAGTCAGAAATTGAAAGTTCCACCATGTGGAAAAAATATAATCCACTGACCATTTTTGACTGACCAAAAGCTTGTCTGAAATCACGGGGTTCTACCCATAATCTAGTCAAATTTCCTTGAAACAAATGATAGTGGTCTGTATTTCACAATGTTCAATGTAGGGCATTAGGAAGCAAAGTAAAGGAACTGAGGGGGCCCTGAAAGGGTGTTTAAAGTCCACAGCACGTCAGATGAGTTTTCTCAGGACAGAGGATGGGGTGTTGTTATATTGCATCATGTCAGGTCTATTCAAATGCGCGGACTTCAGCTGTTCTGTTTCCACGACGCTCTGCCTTAGCGATGAGCAGGATGGCCCTTGGACAGCCTGTTAAATTGGAATGAGTTTGCCTTGACTTAATAATCCCTGAAAATCACTGTCAGCGTTCTAATACTTTCTAGATTTTTATTTGTGACTTTGCCGCTCCCCTGAAACCCCCTCCTCCCCATCCCCACTCCCCTCACATCTGCAACAGGCCTCTTATTGACTGGTCCAGACCAAACTGTTATCTGGCAGATAAATTGGAAACCCATCTTGAATGTGAAATGCCCACTCCACTCACCACCTCCTTGTCCTCTTCTGCATCGCCCCTCCCCGTCTGCACTAGGGGAGAGAGAATTGAACTGAGAGGACCTCAGTCTGCAAACCAGTGACGCTGAGCGATGACCATAGTGCCAGTGAACCCCCCCTCAGTTGCTGCAGTCGGAGGGGCTATTTTTAGCCCACCAATAGCCTTTGCGAGTGGCACTACTGACTAATCAGTTTCAGGTTTGAGGACGCCCCGTCTCACAGATATGGGAACCAAGTTGTGGAGATACCTCAAGGTGCCTTTTGGGATTTTTGGAATCTTGACAACTTGTAAGCAGAGGGGTAAACTTCCCTTGGAAGCACATTTCCTCTGGGCTCTGTTCAAGCTCCATTTTTTAGATCTTATGTACATAATCACTCTCCTAATGTCCCAGGCCCGTCTCTCTGTAATATAACCATTTGCCAGCCTGTGGCGAGTCCTGTTGTGATAAATTACACACAGGTCCTCCCCAATGGCCTTTATGTGCCACAGAACTCCCACAATTCCGGTAATATCTGCCTAAGCCAAGGCAGCGAAGAAGACAATAAGTGGCCATGAGCATTATGAATCGTGGGCCCGATGTTTCTTTGCTGCCTGGCTGGGTTGAGGATACTCGCTTTGCACTTTCTGCCAAGGATGGGTACAAATGTTTGCCTGTTTTGCGGCAGGAAATTCAATCTGGGTTAGTAAATGCTTCCCGCCTCTTTAAGGGAGTACAACAGATGTACGCTTCAGCTTAAATAATTCCACCGCTCCATCTCAGGAATCTCTGCAAAACGATCCGGGCTCTTTTTTTTGCGGAGCACCAGTACAGCGTGGTTAATGAATTCCCCCTCAGAGGTTTATGGCTGCTGCTGTTTTTTATATGTGAAACAGCGATTCATTATTCGAGTATTCGGCGCATCACGGAACGAGACCATGGTGCCACATGACGGCAACGGCGTGGTGTTGAATAGTAATCGGGCTTTGAGCGTTCACTGTCCCATGAAACCTCCTGAAAGGAGCCCTTTGTTTTCTTGCCACAATCAACGCAGTCACGCAGAAAGAGCTTCACTCTCCCTCCCTAACACCCGGAACTTTTTGCATCAGCATATGATTTTGGAAGGCCCGACACAAACCCACCTGTGGAGGTCCAACGGAAGCACCCCTACACTGAGCTCTGAGCGAACATTAAAGGAAGCTTTATTTGCCATTTATACAGGTACATTAGAGAGTACGATTCATACACATCCAGTCTTTCTCTCCTTTTATGAGACATACACATACATGGAAAGCGAAGATTAGGGTCTGTGCACAGGGTCAGCTATTCACCCAATACCAATGACACATTTTTCAGGGGGTTAAGGGCCTTGCTCAAGTGCTCAATGGAAGTGTACCTATTCTGCCAAGCATGGGATTCAAAACAGCAGCCATCTGATCCACTGCACTAGCTTGCTGAGCCACACACCTATGTGTCTGTGTATGTTCTTACTAGTGGATATGGAATTCTTCCTCTAGCTTTGTCCTGCGAGTTGGCCAAGATCTCCCCAGTATAGACACCACCTGTATATGCTGACAGAAGTTTCATCTCAGTCACCCCCCCCCCCCTCCCCCCCAAGGAGGAAGGTAGGAGAGCTCCTTTTCGGAGGTCCCCTTTCAGATGGTTGCCTCTGCTGGGGGCCCCATCACATTCTGTAGGGTGCAGAAGAGAAGGTGGGCCCAGGGCGGGGTCTCTCCCAGTGTGTTGCTTGAGCCCTACTGATGAGTCAGAGCCCTAGAACAAGGACCCATCTTGTGAACCTAGCGGCTGAGCACCAGTCACGACATCGTCCACCCTTGTCCCCCTCCACCACTTGCTTGGTAATGACTATTTGTGTCACACACACCTCAGCTTCCTCTGTCATTGTCTCACACCTATGAATCCCTTTAGGTTTCCAGAAATATCTCTCATTTTGAAAAGTAAAATTGCAGACAGAAGAGAGCCTTGATGAATTCCCTCCACCTGGGGCATCACTGTGCTATGGAGAGAACCACAGTGGCACTAGGACAACTGCGGTATTGCTTGCTGAGAGGAAGGGGGCCATTTGTAAAGGGTTGGCAGTAACCAGAATGTGAGACTGAACATGGGATTGAACAGATGTCAATTGTTATCCAGAAACGAGTCATGCTGAAAGCCAGCCGTATTATAAAAGCACCCACAGCTCTGATAAACAGCTCAGTGCAGGGTTTTTTTTTGTCTCAAATCAAACCAGTGACCCCTACTCCCTGCGCATGTAAATAAACCAGCTTTGGTCTGATTACAGTGTCCCACATGCTCTTCATCCAAAGGAAAAGGTTGCAGAAGTGGTGATCTGAATTACTGAAGACTAGGCACAGACACATCATGAACTACAGCATCATATAGTTATATATTTAAGAAAATGTTTAATATATAGGTAGGCTGATCTTTGCTGTCTTGGTAAATCCTAATAATCCTTAAATTCAAACAATCCCAATATTTATGAAGGTCTGTAGGTAAAGTGTTGCAAGTTTTGAGAGCCCCCAGATTTCTCAGATAATGGCATGTCACGTCCTCCTCGTCACTGCTCAAAACTTCCCATTAGTCCTGTGTAGCTGCCTGTCATGTGACCTCAGGCGTCTTTTCCCCTGGGGTCTGTCACTCATTCTGACATGCTGGGGCATTAAAGCCAGCAGCAAAGATAATGGTGAGCAAAAGCTCTGTACTCCTCAAGCCCCCCCATGACAGGCCCATATCTGAGAGTCCATTTAGCAGCGGCATCTTGTCCTGTATTTGCGCTTGAAAGAGGAGCCTCACAATCAGTAACCCGGGAGATGGGGGCCTCGCTGGCGATTCTCTGAGACCCTTTCTACCATCGCTGGGCTTACTTATCAAAGATTTCTGTCACCCATCATGTTTATGATCCACTCTGAATCATCACGCCATTGTCACTGATGTACGCATGGTGCAAAAATATTACCTTGTTTTTCCATTCACCTGACAGAAAGGTGTCTTCCTTCCTTGTTATTTTTTAGCGGTAACGTACACCCCCAGTTTTAAGAAGACCCCCCCGCCGGTGCCCCCGCGTACCACCTCTAAGCCCCTCATCTCTGTGACGGCCCAAAGCAGCACCGAGTCCACCCAGGATGCCTACCATGACGGTCGGCTTGCCCACGGTGCCCTGTGGCCGCCAGACAGTCTGGGTCGGGGCATCTACAACTCAACGGACAGTCTGGACAGTGCCAAAGCAGTGACCATCGCCATGGAGACGGCAGCAGGCCTGAGGCACCCTTCCACAGACAGCCATAGCTCGGTGCTCACTTGTGACAAGGCCGTGCTGGTGTCCAAGGCCGAGGAGTACCTCAAGAGCCGGCGTTCCTCCATCGGGATCCAGGTGAAACCCGTCCTCTCCCCCCTCGTCAGTCTGATGAGTCATTCCTCCAGAATAGTAGTCCCCTCACGGCCCACCCATCATAAGGCTTGTCACCATTGGAGACAGAGTTGGTGTCGCCCAGGTCCAGTCCGCGCCCATTAGTGCGCATCATTAACACCAGTATGTAAATCCAAAATGACCTGTTTTTTTTTCCTTTTTTTATTTACGGGGCAGCAGGTGGCATGACAGTTAAGGAAATGGGCTCAAAACCTAAAGGCGGGAATTTTTGGGTCTGGGGGCTGTCTGTTATAGTACCCCTGAGAACGTTCATTAACTCAAATTAATCGTGCTATGACATCAAAGGTCAGATTACATAAAAGCTGATAATTATTATTCTTTGTGTGTATATTTAAGAGTAAGACCTTCCTCATTTTGAAGTTTACGTTTCTGATATGATGACTGTCTCATATGAACCACTGCTGTCAACTGGACAACCAGGAACGCACATGTAAATGTGAGCAGTGATGAGTGTTGATCTGTGGCATTCTCTATTAAGTGAAAGGGGGACCCAGGGTGCCCTTCCCTTCAAATCTGCTCCGGCGATGTGTGAAACAGCAAAAACGCCAATGAGCCACAAGGGACCACAGTTTGCAAGCAGTATTTAAAACCCCATGCCAGCCAGCTGATGAAAAGTATTGTGCTCCTCACCCATCCCAGGATTGCAGCCTCATAGCCCTGACCTTTGTCCTTCCTCCTTCATTCTTCTGGAGGACATTTTTGACCTGTCACACAGAATCTTACAGAAGTGTTTACCCCATTACCATCATGTTGTGACATAAAGAGATAAATGAATATTCCTTAAAATGAATCAAAGCTATGCTAAACGTGGTATTTAAAGTCAACTCAATCCAGCATTTTCACTTCGTCCTGCCAGGCCCCCAGGGGGCAGTGATGGGCCAACCAGTGAGTACTTTGAGCCCCTTGGGGATGATAACCTCACTCTACCTGCTCAGAGATAATTCCTCTCACTCAATCCTTTCTTTATGCTCTTTCTATGCCCCGTGGGACATGTGACATTTTCAAGATGAGCAAAAAGACAACGTCAAACAGGACTCCAGTGTCAGGAACAGTGGAGGTGGGGGGATAAGCTCCACTTCTGTCTTCTGGGGCGTCCCTATTTCATGAAGGGAATTAATTAAATGTCGTTTTGTTTTCTGGCATGTTGTCACCCACACAGGTACTCATGGAGACTCGCGGGTCGGATCATTTATTGGCAAAATGGGAGATTCTTCTTCTTCCCTGTCCTTTTTTTCTTTTATGGAAATGGAATCAATCAGATACATGACTGACTCTCTCTCCTGTGTTCACGTTTGGTTTGAGATTTTTTAGCTCTTTATAAAGGTGGATATTTCAGTTATCTAGGGGTAAGATCCTATACTGAGGGGAAATGATTCAGAAGAATGCATCCTTATTATAGCTCCCCCAGCAGGTTAGGAGGTTTGAGCTGCTGCAGGTATTTATAGAAAGCAGACTCTTTCACTTAAACTGAATCTTTGGCTTCTTCAGTGTCCACTATTTGTATGAGAAAATTACTGGATGTTTGCAGCGGACGCCAGTGAGCCTTGTCCATCAGTCTGAGTGCCATATTCTCACCATGCCAGGTGGAGGCAGCAACTGACTCTGAGTCTGAGAGCCGGGAGCTGCGGGAATACCATTCGGTGGGGATCCAGGTGGAGGACGACAAGAGGTACGGCTCTCCGTGTGAGGCGTCTGCACACGACCTGACACAGGGTCACCCCGGTGCAGCCCCTGCCTCCCCTCCCAGCATGAGCCAATCACCTGCGGCAGATGGTCCTTCACCCTACCATGTCGCCCGACTTGGCTGGTGCAGCTTTGTGCCTGTGTGTGTGTCTGTGCATACATATGTGTGTGCCCGCACTATATAGCGTGTGTGTGTTGGGTGGTATGTGTGTGAACAAACATGCATGTGTCCTTTGGCATGTGTTGCATTGGTGCATCGCCTTGGTACCCTTGTAGAGGTATGTTACAGGTATTTGCCATATACATACCTTGCTCTAACCAAAGCCCCCCCTCCATCAGACATGGCCGGTTCAAGCGGTCCAACAGCGTGACAGCGGCAGTGCAAGCTGACCTGGAGCTGGAGGGCTTTCCAGTCCACATGGAGGACAAGGGCCTGCAGTTCGGTGGCGCCTTCCAGAGGCACTCGGAGCCCAGCACTCCGACGCAGTACGGGGCAGTCCGCACTGTGCGCACACAGGGCCTTTTCAGCTACCGCGAGGACTACCGTACACCCGCCGAGCCAGTCAGCAGCCCGCGGCCCGAGCCCTGGCCCACAGAGGTGGCCCGTGAGCCTGGCGACACCAGGCTCCTCTCCCCTGGTCGCCGTGATGGCAGCTGGTTCATGCAGCTGCTTCACACTGAAACCAAGAGGCTGGAGGCCTGGTGCAAGGAGATGGAGCGTGAGGCGGAGGAGAAGGACCTGTCAGAGGAGAGTGAGTCCCTGCCAAGTCAGTGCAGGTTCCACCTTGGGATGAGTCTGAGCACAGGCACTGTGACCCAGTAGTCAGATATGTGTCAGATAGTCCTGTTACGTCTTCTAGAAAAGAACAGGGCAGTTTCTAGGTAGCTACTAGTGTCATGGTTAAGAACTTGGAAGTTTGCAGACCCATTCCCTGGGGAGGATCATGCTGTTGTCCCCCTGAACTTTTGACATTCCTGGGTGAAGCTAAATAATGGATTTCGGCTAAGCAGCTATATCTGAAGTTCCAGTATCTCTCAGTTCTAGATAAAAAGCAGTTCTGCCATGTTTTTTAAGTGATACCCTAAGGTTTGTGTCCATGTTTCGCAGTTCTAGGTAAAATCCGGAGCGCTGTGGGCAGTGCACAGCTACTGATGTCCCAGAAATTCCAGCAGTTCTACTGGCTCTGTCAGCAAAACCTGGTAAGTGGGTGCGATGTGTCCGCTTGCGGGTCCTATACCAAAGGGCCATGTGTGTCCACAATTGTCTGCATGTCAGAGTTTGCACATGGGTTTGCACACGCCCCTATGGGTGTGATTCCACATGCCTGCCACTGTCTCCAGGGTGATCGTGTGAGCTGGTCACATCCTTAGCGGTGGCACAAGGTGACTGCACAGGAAAGTGGCTAGGACACGTGAGGGTACCGTCATCCACCGAGTGGAGAGAATAAGAAGATCGATAGGGATCTGGGCATCTCGACGGTGATGAAAATGCCCCAAATGGCATCAGAGCAGCGCCTGGCCGCATTCTCCTGACTCACGTTGAGGCGAGCGGGGAATACGGGAATAGCTCTAGCTTAAAATAGCGCCTGAAGCAGCCGCTATCAATCACCGGCCTGTCAGCTTTCATTCTGAGCACCTGAAACATGCTTGAGCTCCGCCAGGAATGCTAATCCCCATGCGACTCTCCTCCTAGTGGTCCTCTCCGGCATTGCAAGCAAAAGGAAAATCTAAATCCTTTGATATCTTTTGATCATAATTTTTCCAGATGACATTGAATTCCCTTCTCTGGAAGTTCAATTGTTGTTCTGGCTAGGCCCATTTTTAAATGGTGTTTTGGTTTATTGTTTTGTAAGAATTGTTTTTAATAAGCCCCTGAAGTTGACACACACACACATCATGTGACCCTTCTACCCCAGAACAAGCTGGGATAACAATCGTATCCTGGATTTACCTCCTAATGTGACACATGTGCAACTGTATTAAGCTACAAACTTTGACGGGTTTTAAATTTGTTGTGTGACTCTTTCTGATGTGCATGTGATAAAAAGAAAACTGAATGGTAGCCCACTGGTCTGGGATGAGGACCTAGACTACATATTTGAACCTCAGTAATGGATTGCTGTGGATTTCATCCCACCGTACTCCGCATTTGCAAAATCCATTCCCTTTCTGAGCCGACAATAAATGCAAACGTTGTCTCGCCAAAGTAATTTCCATTTTTATAACATGGACACAATAAGAATTATAAATGAAGAGGTTCTCATTTTCCCCAAAAGAAGAACCAGGATCAGTGGAAAGAAGAGGCTGTCATCGCCAGTATTTAAAACGACCAGGGGGGCTTTCATTGTTGAAAATAAGCTACTGCCAATGTTGATCCATGTTTCCAATCTTCATAGATGTTTACAAAAGGGCAAGAAGAATGTAGGAACTCTTGAGGGCCAAACTTTGCTGGTTCTGCTTCTATTAGGTTTTGGATGATAGGACCTCCCCCTCCCCCCAGCCTTCATTAAGGACTAGGCAGGCTCCTGCATCCCCAGGTCCCCCCCCCCTGGCCACACATACACACACCACTATGTCACAGCACAGAATCCTGGACCAGACATGAAAGGGTATGTGTGTCACTCTACCTAGGTCTTTGTCGTGCCACTTTAATAAGCGGCCACCAGCCAAACAATTTTGCAGCGACAATCTCAAATGTGGGATGAGACTGGATTTGTCTGTATGAAGGTGAACTGATGCATAGATCCAAGCACCAGTCAGCAGCCCTTACAGCTTCATGAATAGACCTTGAGTCTACATTATTTTGTTTTTATTTTTTTATGTATATTTTTGTCACAATTTATCTTTCTCCCTAATTCCTAGTCTGAGCAATCTGCTTTTTCATGTCAGAGTGAGTCATAGTATTAGTAGGTGCGTTAGGTCATTAATTACTTTCACCTCGATTCAGCCGCGAGTTTCTCCTCAGCGCTCTCCCAGTGCATTCAAATCAGCTGCTAGGTTTTCCCAAGGCTGGATGAGGCCATCTGCTGGGTACTGGCGGGATTGAGCGAAACCATGCTCATTCAAAAATTCATTCTGAGCTCCCTTCTGAACCGCCTAAGGAGACATGCTTTTTGACATTAAGCCCTACCTTCATTACTGGGTGCTGTCCTGATAACATTTATCCCTTTTTGTCATAAAATGCCTCAGGCAAGTCTTCGGAACGCGGAGTAAATTGGCCTAGGTACATTGAACTGTAGAAACGGGATTTCTGCTAACATGTCAGGTTTATAGTACACCCCACATCTGTCTAGTAATTTCATGTAACTGCAGCAATGCTTCCCAATCCAGTCCTCAGGGACCCACAGACATCCAGGTTTTTGCTCCCTCCCATCTCCCTGTTCACATTTTTGCTCCCTCTCAGTTCCCAAAAATATGAACTGTCTCCCAGAGGACCAAAATGGGAAGCACTGAACGATAGATTTTCAGAGCGGCTGTGAAGGGTGTCATATATTAAGTCAGGCTTCACATTTGTACTGGCATGACTGGTACTCAAGGTGTCGTCTGCTCCACACCCACCTCCCTCACCCACCATCGCCCTCTGCCAGGACCCCAGCGCCATGCCCAGACCAACCTCTCAGGACCTGGCCGGATTCTGGGACCTCCTGCAGCTGTCCATTGACGACGTCACCACCAAATTTGATGAGCTGCAGCAGATCAAGAACAATGACTGGAGGCTCGTAGAGAGCCCAGAGAAGAAGGTGAGGCTTCTAGGGGACACCCTTTAAATCACCTGGGTTGTGTCACTGTTCCGCTAAGTGAACCGGATCCTTATCTGGTCAGTATGAGGGGCCCTGCTATTGTACCCCTGAGTTAAAAAGTTGCAGTATTCAGCCATATTTTCTCCTGCTGTCATGGTTAAACACATGCAGCTGCACAAAAAAGCACCCAAATTACTTCGTTAAAAATGTGGCTAAAATAACTTATGCAATAAATGTGCCCTCTCGGGGTCTGTAATTACATCAGACTTGATTTGGGTCTCAGACTCACCAGGGGCAGAAAGAGTGGATGGCATTCGGGTTTCATGTAATTTGTTAGATTGCAGTGTTGGGCTGAACTTCCTGGTACCCTAGATGCCCAGATTTTAATTTATGACTGATATGAGCGACTTTATATGCTGAAATTAAGCATTGGCTGCATTCTAAGATGGGGGTATAACCGTGTCCATAATTCATACCGAGGGGCCAACATTATCAAGCAACAGTATATTTTAAAATGAGTGAGTGACAGGGGATGGAATTCTTTGGGAACCAATCAGCTTCCAGCTGGAGCATTATCCGAGGCCCCATCTCTACATAAATGCCCTCGGTCTGCTGAATTTTAACCACAGGAAGAACAAAGCACACACACCGTGACATTTAAGAGCCCAAACAAACCACCAGCTACCATCCATCATGCCACCACAACCAAAGGAATAACAACCACCTGTCTCTTTTTACCTTTCCATCTTCCATGAACACGGAGAAGCTGCCACCCCCTGTACCAAAGAAGAGCCTGAAAGGTCGGATGGGCATGACACGGGAGAAGTCACTGGACCTCCCGGACCGGCAGCGGCAGGAGGCACGACGCCGGCTAATGGCAGCCAAGCGGGCGGCCTCCTTCCGGCAGAGCTCAGCGGCCGAGCGTGCCGATAGCATAGAAATCTACATCCCCGAGGCCCAGACCCGCCTCTGAGGGCACTCACCCCCCCCCCCCCCCCCCAGTCTCCCAGCTGGCCCCCATTTTCTATCATCACTTAGCGGTAACAAATTTGTGTTAATCCCAGCTAAAACACAAAGATATTATTTATCTAACCGTCTCGTGTTAATACGCTACTCAGCCCTCCTCACCCACCTACCATTCTGCCCCAGCCACCCTCTACCATACAGTAGCAGCTTATTCTTCAATCAGTGACATGTGTATCTGACAAAACAGCAGTGAAGAGCTGACTGTGTTCTGGTACCTTTAAGCGCTAACACCCATGTAGCGTTTGTCTAGCAGGTGTGGGGAGATGAGTTTCAGGCCCCCGTCAAGCCTTCTGAGAGGCCCACCAGCACCGGGGGGGGGGGGTTGGGGCTAGAATCTAAGATGGGGTGAACACTCAGCTTTTCGAGGCTGTATAATTAGCTCTTAGCCAACGAGGGGGTTTTGAAACCTGTTTAGTTTACGATTCTTTGGAATTTGACCAGGAAAACTGTCATAAAATCCATGCCATGGCTCGAGCGACCTCTGAAAAGGTGCGGAGGAGTTTGAGAATGCCAGGCATCATCCTCTGTGTATCCTGCATCTCCATGCTGTCACTTAAGCATGCCTGTAAATAATACCGCTTCTTTTTTCAATCATTCCGCCTTGACGCTGCAACAAGATCTCTTGTGGGCGGAGTCACAAGTCATTTAGTTCTGTACAGTAAATGAATGAATAATATTCCTGTTCGTATTTCCAAGGGAAATGTTAGCAGTGAAGCCCACTCAATATTGTTGCAATTGAATTGCAATGGTACGAAGACTTTAATTACGTTGATTTTTACCTCACGTGGTCCGATTTTCCCTCCCTCTCAAATCCTGCACTTGTAGCATTTAAATACTGTGTGAAAATGTGTAATAGATGCTTCGATCGGCTGCTGGCTCAAAGCAGAATGCGGTCCGAGCATCTTACTTTCCCAGAGAATGATGCATTCGTGTCATGTGGACTTGCCAAAGGTCAGCCAAGTACTTGTGTCCAGTCTTAATGAAGATGGGAGGAGAGTTCTGGTTCTGGAACCTGTG
The DNA here is from genome assembly GCA_026784285.1 of Stomatorhinus walkeri. Taxonomy (NCBI): domain Eukaryota; kingdom Metazoa; phylum Chordata; class Actinopteri; order Osteoglossiformes; family Mormyridae; genus Stomatorhinus; species Stomatorhinus walkeri. The sequence continues at coordinate 21,676,582 of JAODUD010000026.1, forward strand.
AGTCAATGGACCCCCCTCACTCGCAAATGGATAAACTTAGCTACACTGGGCATGTCGGGGGTTCCACATGTATTCTAAGAAGCTAAAAATAGAGTATGCTAATGCTGTTCAGCATGAGAAGAAAACACATTGATTGACCCATCTGAAATGCTAAGCTAGCAGGACAACCGAATGATGCCAGCACCCTTCTTTTAGGAGAAGGGACTGGCCCTGACAGGACAAAATCTGAGAATGATGTGACGCTGGCGTGCTGCTCTGCCCCTGATGACGCAGGTCTCGGAATGAGCTATGTGAACCCAACACACATCTCGAAAGCTGCACAAAATTGGAAAAAGATCATGTCGGCCGAGCTAGCTGAATGTGTGTAGAGATCGGTTCTCCCTTGCAAAGTCGGAATGAACTGGAATGTCCTTTTAACGTCTTCAATGCTAATCTGCACATTAAGACCTTAAATGTAATTTTGCCACTGTAGTCTGGGTCGAATATTACATAGATAGGCTCAAACAATTTTAAACTACTTTGACATTAATCAACAGATGAAATGGTGCTTCTTTGTACTCTTGGGTCTTATCTGATCCAATCTTAGGTAAACAATTTAAGCCACACAAATTGAATGGCGGAATTTGCTCATTTCGTATACAAATACATCTGTAAAGAGTTTATTTTTTGGCAAAGGAAATTGTCTTGCTAGTGTTCATATCAATGTTTTTGTCTGTTGCATTATGATTTTTATGGTCACTGTGTGGCAATGGCTGAGTGCAAAGTGACAATACTGGGGCACATGTGTCCAATCCGGATGTTGGCAGCACCTGCTCGTGCAGACAGATTTACATACAGGTGACCAAATGCACCTGGTGGTTGGTGGTCACACCAGCCCTTCTGCAACAGGCCCATAATACAAGTACTGCTGAGTTCTGATCCAAGAGACCCTTAGGCCTTGATTCAGACACATTTCTTTTCCTTTTGCGCTGATCTGCTGTCATATTTACGCCATCCCTCAGAACTGCCGGAAATCAGTACAGTGTATGGGGGCAGGAAATTGCATAAACTTTAAGCATGTGTGAGAATTGATGGGAAAGCCCTTCTGTTTGTGTGTTTTATGACATCATCAGTCAGCCATCAGAGCCACTTGGCCTCACATATTTCATCCTTGGATTAATTGCTAGTCTTATGTCCTGGGTTGCATGTTTTTATACAGATTAAAAACAGATTATTTTCACATACCGTGTACTGGAATGGTGTTAGGCTGAGAGGGCCACAACTGTGTGAATGACTAATATTAGGAGGTCTCAGTTCTGATCAGATTCATCAACATGTGTATCCTGGAAAATCACAAATCTGCCTTGTGTGAGATTTGTGGGTGTTACTCTGTTTCTGCTACCACTGGCTGGTGAGGTGTTTAGGCATGGGTTTTTACCGGTCAGCTCCTTGGGTTCTGACTCTGTGTAGAGTCATGTGACTATTTCAGATCTAGCTGTCATGCTTAACCGCTGACAGTGTGCTGTCTGCAATGGAATAATGCAGCTGTGATTAAAATATAATTATCCACTCACTCATTTAACCTAATCCAGTCTCCCATTTTTGTAAATGTGTGCTTAATTTACCAGACAGCCTTAAAGTGAAACTTAAGCAAAAATGCCTATGAATGTATGGGCCACAAGGTGCAGAATCTGTGAAAAATAAAGTAACAAAAATTCAAGGGAATTAATAAATTAAAGGGCCGTTGTTCCGTTTTCCCTTTCCAGTTTTCAGGTATTTTCAAAGATGTGTATGCGTAAGCCATTTCAATAGAGGCAGATCATCGATGAAGCTTTCTAGGACTGTGTCCGAACCCCAAATCATGCTCATAGCTAAGATGTAATCATAAATAACTGTGCCAAAAATGACAGAAGGTATATGTGTGTGCTTAGCCATCATGTGAGACCTGTTATCGTCAAGGGACTTTTCTGAACATCATGTAGATCAAACCTTGGACACGCAGTCGTTTCTGTAACATGCAGAGACTGTGCGTTTATGTCCAGGACCAAACATCTGCTGCTATCAAAGCTCTATACACATACTACTTTGCAGAGATGCTGCACAGACAGCAAAAACTTAAAATCTTGTGTACATACATTATATATCAGTCTACTGTAACTGTGTACATGAATCATTTATCCTAAGCTCTCGTTCAGTGTCACTTACCTGATAGTCAAGCGGAAATATCTGTCTTAATACTGGCACATGATTACTCCTGAGCACTTTGTGAAAATAAAACCTTACGTCAGCCATGTTATTTTGTGAGTGCAGAAATGGAGATTAAGGCTTTTGCAACATTCCCCACAGAATTTAACCAAAATTGAACCGACTGTTGCCGCAGAATTTATTTGGTATGATTACCGGCGTTTTAGGGGATCAAAAAAGAGGAGAAATTTTTATTTTATGGAAAATTGATTGACTAGTTGAAGTCAACGCGTCAGAGTATTTATGTATATTTTTCATATGCCATTAATTCTTCATATTTGCTTTTATTTATGCTAAAGTTAAGCTGTGCTGTAAATATGAATTGTACAGATGAGGAGAGATTTTTTCGGTGCCTTAAAGATTGAAATATTAACCTAAAATAATTAAAGTTTGAAAAATAAGAACGTTAAATACTGATGGAGAATTACCCTTAATGTAACTCATTTAAGCTGTTATATCTGAATAGGAATAAAGGTTTTGCCAGATAAAAGCAAACAATCAAGAAGTCATAAGTCAGGCATCAGACGAGCTTTAGTTCTCACTAAACAACTGAAATGTCAGGGAAGCGTGAATATTATAAACCTGATGATGTGATAAATAAAATCGCGAATGACAGATGAGGACATTTCCATAAAAAAATAATGCACTTTTAACACAGCCTAACAATACATTTTCAATGACAGTAGAACAAGGGCTGGGATGGATGGGGGGTGGCTTACATTAAATGCTTTTGAGAGTGCATTCGCAGATACGCAGAGAAGCATGCCCAACGTGATAAACTGCCAATAATTTTTTTGTGTCATAACACGGGGTTTTCAGTGTCGGTACCAAGGGTCCGTAGTGAATGCAGAAATGCACTGATAACGGCATGATTCGAGGGATAGATCAGAACCTGCGGTCCCGGGCATCTGGCCAAGCTGCCGGACCATTCAAATTGCTGCTATAAACCAGAGCACTTTGATGCATCATGCTGCCTAGGCATGCTAGAAAGGGCTGACATGCGTTCTTCCTGTCATCATTAGTCAGGTCAGGGTAATCCTCTATTAATCGTTTCATTTCACACACGCAGGTTTGGCCAGAGTGTCCATGTCAATTGTCTGGGTCGTGCCGCAGCAGGACATTCCTGTCCTCTTTTGGGTTTATATTTGGGCTCAAATAAAATGAACGTAATCCAAAGTTGCTGAAGATTAGTACCTTTTAGCCCTTTTTACTCCAACTTGACTTCATTATCTACTCATGTGAGAAGCTGGAGATCAGACTAATTGTGATGGGAAAATGATACAGGAATAGAATAGAACATGCAGAAAGGATGTCGTCTTTTTACAGTGTCCTCTTATTTACAATGTATACATATAAAAATCATCGTGTGATACAGAGGATGTAGCTACAGAGGGCTGTAAAGAGTTCAAGACTGTGCATACCTGCATAACCTGATGATATATTGTGCCATATGTAGTTTTCCTGCCTTTTTCGGTTAGGAAATCACCCAGGGGTCACCGTCCACTTTATTTAGGTTTCTTTGATGGACACAGAGCGGGGTGTGACGTGGACCCGTCGAGCACGTTTATTTGTCTGGTTGTTCCGTTTAATGCAGCACCACTGTTCTCCTCTCCCGTGTTGGAGCTGGTCTTTATGTTTATTTTTGCACTGTGTTTGACACCCTGCGTGCTTTTCTGTGCCAGTGTAAAATGTGCAAAATGATTATATGTTACAACTTATTTATTTTACAGAAAAGATCTTTCCTCTCAAAGGTATTTTAATACTCAAGTACTTCTAGTATATTTATGCTAAAAATAAGCATTAAACCCACTGACATAGCTCTAATTTTACTGTAAAATTAGCTGTGCTTGGCAGAATTCATCAGCAAGGGTGAAAACAGAGAAAATTGCTGTAAAATAGTTGTCATATTATTTTACTCTCCTCACCTTGGCTATATACTGTGTGTAGTGTATAAATGGGTGGCTCTTTGAGCGTTACAGAAAAAAGCTGATTAAATCAGGGGGATGTGCATATTTAGCAATAATAGTCTTCTGTAGAAAGCTTCAGAATATACCGTTAAGCTTCACCCACTGAGAATCTGTATGAGCGGATAATTATACAATTGCCATTCACTCAACTACCGGTATACAAGTTAAAGTGTGTTGAGATGTAGACCAAATAATGTGTTCACCATAGCTCTGTTTTTTCTAATGCAGTTACTGATACATTAATTGTGCTGAGATATGTGCACATAGTGATAGTCATTTCAACTTGAGTCCACGTAAAATGCTTTTAGAGAGGAAGAGCTTTGGTCATTTTTTTTCTTTTCTGATTAAACATCAGTTACCATCTGGACAAATGTACACCACCTCCTAGATCATGGAATGTGAAACAATAAGTAAAAGGTAGATGTTTAGTAAAACTATTTTCAATTCTTGAATATCATATCAATAAAGATGAATATAAATGCCAAAAATTCATAATTTGTAAAGAAATATAGACATAAATATAGAAATATACAAATATATGCTTAGTTTAAACCAACCTTTCTTGCTTGTGTTTTAATTATTTGAAGTACATAATTTGCATTACTTTCAATGAGTCATCATGATGGCATGCAAGACACTAATATTGAATGTATGAGTTTTTACCTTTTCATTTAGAATAAATATTTCATCTATATGCCACTTAATTTATTTGTTTATTTATTTATTTATTGTCATTTTGGCTTTGAATATTACCAGCAGGTCTTACATTTCAATTTTACAATCATTACAGATTTATTCTAATGTGCTTTAAGTGTTTTGCATCATTTCATGTTTTTTATGAATCTGGCTCTTTAAATAGTTAAAGCACTGCTATTCATCTGTAAATATTTCTGCAATTAAATTTTTAAAGAAAATGTTAAATGCATTTGTGTCACTCTTTTGTTCCACATATATTTTAGTATATTTACTGTAAAACTGTAACTGCTACTACTTGCAATATCATGGTCTGTCGAAGCATTTGCATCTTGAAATTATGGCCTGCATTTCTGTAAGAGAAATATAAACGTATTTTTGGGGTATAAAAGGTAAGAATTTATTAAGTTTTAATTCCCACACTATAAGATGTTTTTTTTTATTTTGACTAAACTTAGCTTTATAATTAGTGTATTACGGCCACTCTGCGATTAATAGAAACCCAGGGGTGCAGTATGGGCCCAGTAGTCTACCTAACAGGGATCCTTTGGATACTGAAAATTATGTGCAAAATTACATTTTGTCTGGAGTCCAGAATGTCTCCAGCCTGAACCACACCAATATCCTTACAGCACGGTAGTAACGCAGATTTAAGACTGCCCTATAACCCATGTTTAGAAAAAGGCCATTACGCCTGAAACGGTAGCTAAGAAGAGCAATATGGCGGGCGTACGCGACACGCGCCAGTGCACGTGCCTTTCGGGAGCCCGAGCGGCGCCTATTAACTACATCACTTATGTATGGTATTTTAAAAACTGACTATATTTGAACATGTCTAACATACATATCAAACTATGGGAAATCATACTGTGTACTTCATGGGATTATTCACGTTCACTCTTAATAAAAATAGTCGTACTTATTAGTCAAAGCGGAAGCCCTGTGGTTACCATTTTACCTCACACCTCTACTCCTACAAGGTTGGGGGCTCGAATCTCTTTTTTTATGTTTCCCCGTGTATGGGCTGAACGTTTCCCAAAGACGTAAACTTAAGCAAGTGGCGTCTCTAAGTTGCGTGTATTATGTAGTTGTGAGTGTGGCCTGCGATGGCAGCTGGCGACCCTGACCTGGACAAGCGGCTGAGAGGTGGACGTTAAGGTCAATTCACACTTACTTTTCTGCCGGCGTCTTCGGTTGTGAAAGCAGGGACGTAAATTTCGTCAACTGGATGAGGAGGGTCGGCGGTATCGGCCTGTCCAAACATTATACCGAGGTATACGATATTTTAAGAAGCAGTGTCATCCCAGCATTTTGAAATCTTGGCGATAAAATTCGCCAGCGGGGTGTTGGGGTTCCGGCTAATTTTGTCGTAAAATTTTCAGAATAACGTAATACCGAGCAAATCTCTTGACAGCAACGTTACCAACTTTGTTCAGTCGGCTGGCGTGAGATTTCCAATTCGAGACAAGTCCGCACACGCAAATTATCCGTATGTAAGTTTTATCACCTTGTAAATATCTTCCACATTGTCTTTGATGTAGCTAATTTTAGGTTTACAGTGGATTAATGTAAGTTTTTAGCGTGAGATGCGTAGTAGTTAGCAAATCTGCTTGACAATTAACTGTAAAACTTGATAAATCAAGTTTACCCGTTTCACTGCATTACTTGTATTTGTGTTTATTGCAACACATCTGCCCTCTCCTGGTCTAGTTTCTAATTATCATTGCTATATGCCGCGCGCAAAACCGTACGCAGCATGAGAGCGCCCGCGGAAAATGAAGCATAATCTAGTCACTTGTATTACAATGATTTTGGTAATAACAGTTTCGTAGGACTCATGTGATCACAATCAAAGTCACGTGATAACATCGGGTAAACTCAGTGTCGCTGGAGCTTGTACTTATCGCTGGCCTTAGCAGAAGTAGCGGTATGTTTCTGTCTATCTGCTATGTTTCTTTTAAAACGCTTATGCGATTATATGCATGCATATGTTAATTAGTCGTAATCGTTCGCGTTAACGTGGTCGTGTTTACAACATTATGGAAATGCTTCTCTTTGTGCGTTGTACGTCCTTCGTCAGTGTGGCATATCTAAAGAGAAAATAAGGTGCCAAGAGTTAGAGCGTAAAATATATTTTTCTCGCTTCGTAACCTGACATCTGTACGTCTGTTATTGGATCAATCAATATTCCTATATATTCGCTTTTGTCACGTATAATATATAAGTGCGTTTGTTTATATTTATCTGCTTATTTGTGATAATCACGTATATAATCATATACGTTGGATGGATGAGGTCGTAATTTTATGTGCGTATGGATGTTTCTAAATGAATATTTCATTGAAGTTTGTTGTCAGTTTGAATTAATTGAAGTATTATGGCCCATTAAAACAATTAGTTGCAAGCTGCCATGGTCCGTCTCGGCTGTTATGGTTATGTTATGGCTTTTAAGTACTGATCCTGTTAACTGGTGACAAACGCGTTCACGCGGGAAGGACTCGCTTCTTTTTTATAAGAAGGAAGCAGATTTGTCTAGTATGGCGACCCAAGTAATATAAAAGAGGTAATAAAGAAAAGAACTTGTCCCGCACGTTTGTAAAATATGACAAACATGCACGCAGCTCTACGTAACGTGATGTAGCAGCCAGTGAATATAAAATTGAATTCCTTATGAAAAAAATGCTCTTCAAGTGTATATTTAATTTTTTTTTTTATATTTACAGTTGTAATTCATTTTTCCCAAAAATGATTAATCTGCCACCACCAGTTAACAGGAACACCTCTTAAAACTTAATCCCAATGCTCATTTTCAGCGTAGCCTCGTATCCATAGCCAGGGGACTTAAACGACCTTGTTGGATGTTTTTCATGTTTTATGGACCATATCATTTATTAGCCGCTTGATGCACTAGAACAACTTTTTGCCACACCGAAAACAATGCCAATACTTCATTTATTTAACAGGACAGCGACTGGAAATCTGTACGTCCTCCTGGTGTAAAAAGGGAGTGACGCAGGAAAAATGGCATCTGCAGAAGATGGCTTTCCTCCACCCAGCGTGTTCACCATGGAGTACTCCTCCTGGGGTGTGCGCTATTCCTTGATTGGTGTGGGTTTCACGTTTTACAGTATGGTATTCCTCCTTTCCCACATCGTCTCGGCCACCTGCTTCCAGACGTACAACCTCCTGTTGGCTAAGGAGAAGGTGTTCTGGGACCTAGCGGCTACACGGGCTTTGTTTGGGGTCCAGAGCACGATAGCTGGCCTTTGGACACTCACCCAGGACAGTGCCTTGTATGCAGACAAGGTGGCCGGCCAGGAGGACTGGTCCTGGTTTAACATCCTGACGGCCACGGGCTTCTTCCTGTTCGAGAATGTGGCGCTGCACGGCTCCAACGTGGCGTTTAGAACCTTGGACCTACCCCTGGCCACGCACCACTTCTTCGCCTTGTCTGGGTATTTGGGGGCTGTGGTGTGGGACTCTGTGGGTCACTTCCTCCCCATGGTGACACTTCTCCTGGAGATGAGCACCCCATTCACCTGCATCTCCTGGATGCTCCTCAAGGTAGAGCGTTTCCTGCTCGGCCTGTCGTTGCGTTTCCTAATAAGAACCACAAATAAATAGACCTTTGCTTACCTTCATTTCTATCCCGTAAAGTGAAGGAGAATATTTGTGGTCTAGATATTACTTAAGACATTGCTTCATGACTATGAGATTTAACTTTACGTAACCTGGGTAACCAGTGTTTTACGTTTTTTATTCTGTTAATTTGACGTAGCTGAATCTCAGTGGTCACTGACAGCATTTCTGTGATGCGTTTCTGCTTTGTACTCATCCCATTAAATTATTTACTCTATAATAAAGAGAACCATTTTTGTGCCATTAACTCACAGGAAACCAACATTCCTGGAACTTCATAAACTGAGTTCCTAAAAGTGAACAATGGAAGTTAATTGTTCATTATCCATTGGAGAAATGGGAACCTATAAGAAGCAGGCTTCTCGTTTTCTGTGATTCCTCAAATGCTCTGGATAATTTTCTATGAAGGAGGGGGGGGCTTTCTCTCAGCCTTTTTCCCATTTAGAACGTAGATGTTCTCCAAAACTGAACCCTCGCTGTCTCTCTCCCACAGGCTGGCTGGGCCCACACGCTCTTCTGGAAGATCAACCAGTGGATAATGATCCACATGTTTCACTGTCGCATGGTGCTGACTTACTACATGTGGTGGGTGAGCTGGCATCACTGGGACGGCATCGTGCTCAACGTGGCTCTCCCCCACCGCCTGCTCTATTTCACCGGCCTGGCCCTGCTCACTGTCTTAATCAATCCCATCTGGACACACAAGAAGACCATGCAGCTTCTCACACCAGTCGACTGGAACTTCAGGGAAGAACCAAACCATAACCCAAAGAGGAGAGGAGCGGGTCCCGAGGCCAGCAAGCCCCACTCCAGTTAATCTGGTCAGGAAGTGATGAAGTATTTAGTCTCTGCCTACCTGTGAAGGCTTTTTAGTGAGTCTGCACTACACCTGTAAGCTGTGTGTGTTTATTTTTGACGTGAGTTTATCTTGGTTTCAGAAGCCAGTTATTTGCATGACTAATATCTCGGTTTTGAACTTCTGTTTTTTTTGGAAGGTGTTTAGGTTATAACATGCAAGCACATTTGCACAGTTAGCCACGCAGCAGTGACATATAGATCTCACATTCACCACCAAGTGTTGAACAAAGCGTCGTGTTTTTTTGTTAGGGTATGAGTATCTGGGAGGCATTTTCGGCTGGGTTTTGGCTCCTGAGTATCTGCCTCGTGGAAAAGCTTTTTTCTCTTTTCATTGAAACGCAAGTGGCATCATTTTTCAGTGCCGTCGTACCGATGACCTCAGGATGCCTCTTTCTATGACATTCTGTTGTGCTCAGCTTAACTTAATTCTTAACTGAACATGCCCTTTGACTTCTTCCTTCAAAAGATATTGCAACTTGCATTTGACCAACGAAATGGAAAAAGAGGAAACGAAACAAAAAACTTCTGCTGAATTAATTCTGTAACCATAGCCTTTGTTATTGCAAGGTCCTTATATCGCTGTTATTTTGCACTTGAATTGCTGGTCTGTCATATGTCATCTTTTAAATTGCTTTTATTTATGCAAGTTTTTATATATATATATAATATTGTTCTGGGACCCCAGTACATTTCATTAGTTTTGGAAAATGTTGTTCTGCCTGTCACACCCACGGGCACAATTATACCAAAACATTGTGGACAATTCTATGCTTCCAAGTTTGCCAGAAAGGTTTGGGGGAGGCCCTTTTCTGTTCCAGTATGACCGTGCCCTGATGCACAAACCAAGGTCCATACAGATATGGTTGGGTGATTTTGGTGTGGAGGAACTTGACTGGCCCACACAGAGCCCTGACCTCAACCCCATCTATCACCTTTGGGATGAACTAGAACAGAGATCGTGAGGCAGGCCTTCACATCCAGCATTAGTGTCTGACCTCATAAATGCTTCTGTGGATGGGCCAAAATTTCCACAGATATGCTCCAGAATGTTGTGGAAAGTCGTCCCGGGAGAGTGGCAGCTGTTATAGCTACAAAGGGGGATCAACTCCATACTGACACCAATGGATTTAGAGTGAGACGTCATAAAAGCTGCTGTGGGTGTAATGGGCAGGTGACCCAGTACCTTTGTCCATATAGTGTAGGTTTTTGACCAGAGGTTATATACACCAGTTTAATTACTGGTGTTTCTGTGCATGTTTTGGTTTGATACGGTGCTTTTGCTAAATTTATCAAAGAACAAGGACTGATTTGCTGTAACCCAAAGCAACCATGTGGTTTAAAATAGGAATAACTCGACGATGGACCTTTCCTGGTGACAGTCTCTCTGCTGGCTGCAGCACGTATCACATGTTATGACTGCAACATATTTGTCATATTACAGGTCAGTAATTTGTTTTTTTTTCCCCACTGATTATCGTGTTACCATGTATTGTAGCTGGCCATAGGAGAATTAAACAGATTCAATTATTGCAGTATTCTATGGTCAGGCAAATAACAGGCCTATATGTCATAGCAAATACCCCCAGTATTCTTATCAGATGTTACATGTTACACAAGGGACATGAGAAGAACCATGCTATAGATTGCAGAGTGCCCTGCTCCATCAGTACAGTTCTGGGCACTTGCTTCATTGTGGTGTTTCGCACGCAGGGGAAGCGATGAGAGGGGGGGTCTCCCCATGAAAATCTGTGGGGTGTGTCCTGAAGTCACAGCTCTGTCTTGTTAATGCTTCATGAAAACGGGTTCATCTGAGATCCCCTTGTTTTGTTAAAATGCTCAGTTTTTGTGTGTCTTTGTAAATGTAGAAATGTAGAGCCCCCCTGATTGTTTAGCTGACATCCTTTCTGATCTCCTTTGTTGTTTAAAAGGCATCTGATGTTCATTTTTTATGATTTTTTTTTGCTAAACTTGAAGTAAACAAAAAGCGTTATTCTGCCTATATATAGTAAATGGATTGAATAGCTACCGATTTTGCGCACTCGATAGCCACCTCCCTTGAATGCCTCTTTGTTTTTCAGTAAACTGATTCCTTTGTGAGTCAAATTGTGTTTTACTTAATGGACCAAAGCTAATTTAGTACAATACTCTCTGGCAATTAAAACAAGAACCAAAATTCTGGTTGAACGTCACACCAATATATTTGCAGGCAGTATACTTACCATAAGTAATAATTAAAATGTACAAATGTTTGATTTATTAAAAAAACTCATTCATACAATTCTTTCAGTTATACTGAGTGTGAAATATTTGAGATTTTAATTATCTGTGGTCAAGGGCATAGCTTTTGGTTCAGCATTGGGGGGGCAGTGTCTCCATTTAAGGGGGTCCAGGGGGGTTGTTTTGGCTGGCTTTGATTATCGGGTGGGGGGGTAGTAGCAACAGATTATTTAATAATGCCGCATTAAGCAATATCTCGATAGAATGTAACAAATTGAATAATGGTAATAATTAACAATAACAACAGGGCGATGACATCATATAAAATTATTTTTAACTTTGTAACATTTTGTAGAGTTATTACACAATGTTACACGGTGTGTGACAACACATCATGTAATAATCATATTATGTTTATTAAATTTTGTAGAGTTGTTACATAATGTGGTGTAACAGGGGGTTACAACCCCCACTCCCACCCATAATTTATACCCATACCTGTGGTAATCTATGATAAACATCCTGTGAACAGTTTACACGCATTGCCTTAACTGCTGCCTTTTAAAATCTTCCATGTTCCAGGCATGCTGCACAGCACTGTACTAACATGGTAAAGATCTCTATTAAGGTGTGTAATAAAAAATACTATTTTTAACAGATGTCCCCAGACTTTCATTGTGCCAATTCCATCATTCTAGCAGTCATCCAAAACCGCTTATCCAGTGCTAGCTCGAAAATATTTCTCAGTTCTCAATGCAAATGTAGCAACAGGTTCATTAACAAAATACCATGAATATGAAGCTTGGTGTCTTGTCCTGAGTGTGGTAACCCTCACACGGTAATAAATACGAGTCGGTGCAGTCAATGCAGCTTTGCATTGTCAGTGTGTAGTTAAAAAAATGTGACTGTGTCAAATTTGTCAAAATTTTGAAGTAAATACACTATCATTGTTTTTATATGTAATATATAAATTCATCTTAGTTATGTACACCTGTGAACGTTTCACATTTTTAAAGGACACGTCTGTCTTTTAATATATTTAACTTTTCCGACAGCGCGATGGCACTATCTATCCACCAGGGGGCATGCTAGTCACTTGGTTGCTCATCGCCTAGTGGTCTCGCACCTCCAAGATTCCTTGTCTCTACTCTGGCTGAGTTTGTCTGAAATTTGACATGTTTTCCACTATTTTCTAAAAATTACAACATTACTAAAACTTCGAGGTAATTACAAGTACTGTATATATGGTGCTATCCTTATATAAAGATTTAAAGGGATTAATCACTGAATGGTCATACCAACTAGTAAGTATAAAGGGAATGGAGGTCACTAGACTGCATGGTTTTACATTACGAAGTTAACTGCTAATGCATACATTTTGCTTACTGCTAATATATTGATCGTAAAGAAGTCCAGCTCTTTCTCTGTGTATTTATTTAGAGGGATTCTAGTGTATTTCCAGTTTTTTTCTAGTATGGTGTCATTTGTTGTCTCTACTAGGGAGTCTCTAGCAGCCGGAACCAAATTCCTTGCGTGCCCCAGCACACTTGGCGAATAAAGCTGGTTCTGAACTGTGTATTTTCACCGATAAAGCTAAAACGTAACTGATAGCAAATCGCACATGAGATGTTTTATCATTTTGGCTGAAGTTACATCCTCAATGTGTTTTGTCTAATGAAGTCAGGTCACGTTAACAAGTGTTTATTTTTTTAGGTGATATTTATGTCACTTAACTGTGTTTCTCCCTGACTGACGTGTCACCAAAAGTACAAGTTAATGACCAAAATTACAGTGTTGTCTTGGGACCATAAACATCCTGACATATCCACCACTTAGGGAACGTGATTGAGCATGAAAATGTTTAGGACAGAATCTATCTTCTAAAACTTTCCTTAATTGCCTTCCCACTTTTCTCCCAAAAGCAGTGTATTCCATTTTAACTGCATCCCCATTTTCCTTTTCGTGCAAAAGTTACTGCTTGCCTCTTGAAATGTTGCATTCTATAATACGCAGACGTGTGGCCTTCCTGCCGTCTTCCAGCACTCACGTTTCAACGTGGCGATGGTACGCGCAGTCACCGCGGTCTGGAGTCGCATCGCTGGCTGGCTCAGTTTCCATAATTGTACAGCTGTTCGAAGACGAGCCACCTCACGGATCACGTGGGGCGCTCTGGAACGCCGCGCTCAAACCGGGCTGGAAGAGGAGCGCGAGGCCGAACATCGGGTGATTGATGTTTTAGTTGGCTAATAAGAGCTCGACCCCAGGAATGTCCTCCAATGGCGGTGCAAGTTGGGCGAGGTTACATTTGGAGCCAGTTTGCATTGGAAAGGCGGAGGAAAATGTAACAAAAAATAATCGGGGAATGCGACTGATGAAGGAGTCACCGCGTATTCATTTTGACATAAAATAACTTCCGAAAGAAGCCGCCAAACTACCACAGCCTTAAAACAATCTTAAAAACGGTGAGCTCTCTGAATTTTCCTATAAGTAATTTAATCATTGTCGACGTGAAAGACTTATAATAGAGTGACGCTGAAAAGTTCTGTGTTATTTCCCCCAGAGTCCGAGAGATTGTGTTTCGTGGTGTAGCTTCGCGTTCTTCTACTGCTGTAAATTATGTTGTAACAGTATTTTTATACGTTTTGCCTATCCACACTAGACCTTCAGCTTGAGAAAGCTCAACTGAGAACAAAACATGCATATTTTTGTATGAAAACCCTGTCCCTACGTTTGCTATAGTTTTCAGATTTGCAGCTGAAAGATATGGGTGAAGTAATAAATTCGGATGAATTTCTCCTGTTGCCAACTGGAAAATAATAATTTAACGACGTTGACCATCTTTCGGCTTTGGGAAACTGTGATCTAAACATTTAAGCATCTAAGAAAGAACTACATTTTGCATTTGTACATTTATTTGCCTACCGCAAAAGATGTTACAATTCACGTATGATTTTCCCAGAAACTTTTCTGCCCCCCCCCCCCTCCCCCCCCTCTTTGACAGGACTCCCTGTTACTTGAGCCCGCTTGGCAGTTTAACTGGTTATCTGCAGCTCATACAACTGGCAAACCATGTCCAGTGATATCTCCCTTTTGAGTACTGGAGTGGTACCTGTGCGTGTGTACAATATTACTGACATGCGAGGAAACTGACCGTACGGATGTGGGGAACGTAAGAGTCTACACGGGTGTAATGTCATGTATTCAAACTGGAAATGGGCACTTTGGCTCTGCGTTTGCGAATGCACACACCACGTGTCTGCTTTATTTGCATAGTACTTGAAATCAAGGTAACCTTTCTATAGCACACTGCGGGGTGCTCGTGATGACGCTGCCCCCGTTCACAGACACATGCAGCTTTTCGATATCGCGGCTGCTTTAATAAAATAAAAACAAATCTTGTAAATTCAAATGAATAAGTTCATTCGTGTGGGAAAGTAGATATGGCAGTGGGCAGATAAGAGTGGATATTTTGCGTGGATTTTCAACACAGCCAAAGACTGTGCCTGGAAAACCTTAAGATTCCACCAGTGGTGTTTCTAAGCATACATTTTGAACTTTGGTACCTAAATTCTGTTGCATTTCGATCTAACCCACTTAAGAATGGATTAAGGAATTTGTTGTACGTACTGTGCTCATATAAATAATGTTGGTGTTTGTCCACTGAAATGTAGCTCTGTTTCCCTCTCCAGCAGTTTCCTGAAATGCACTCGTTCCATGCAGAACCATAAATGAAGTTAAACAGGCATGATTTTTTTTGCCGTGGGAGGCATGGCTCAGAGGAAATGATGGAATCACTTGCTTTAAGGAGCAGAAGCAAGATGGGTGCTTTTCTGGAATGAAGTCCACTCGCTTCTGAGACTGTACCCTGTGGTGCAGCTTTTGTCTTTGGGCACTGTGGGGTGGGGGTGATATGTTTCAGGGTTGGGTGTTAAAATGACAGGGAGCATAGAACTAACTCCCCTTCCTTAGTGTGGCTGCATACCTGTGCAGTCCCCTTCGCATCCATGCGTTCAGGAGCAGGGGGCCCATCAGCAGGGGGCCCGTCAGCAGGGGGCCCGTCAGAGCAGCTGTGCTTCATTTGCTTGAAGCCATGTTTTCTTCCGGTTTGTAGGATCTTTGTTTAAGGTGCTGGGTTGCTGACATAGATGCCGCCTTCTCCTTCTTCTATGGAAAGTGTTACGCTTACTTTATTTTCCACTTAGTACCAAATTTGCTTCAGCAGAAATGATCAGTAGTAAAAATATGCTACATGTAAGCTAAACAAATCACTTATGAAGTATCTTACGTGCAAGTACCATGTGCTATTCCATAAGAATTAGCTGTTTTCTGTCCTAAATAAAACCAAGCAGAAAGTGGTCTGGGGGAAATCATGTTTCACATCACTGACCCGTTGATGCTCTTTCCGCTGACCTTCCTGTGCTCTTTGATATCATATCTGTTCCTTCTCGTCTGGCCGTGGTGGGGCCTGGCCCTTTATAAAGCAGGTAGATCAGTGATAGAAACACGTCTCAAACATGGGAGATCACAGAAATCTGATTTATTTTGAACTTTACAGTTGTGCTGCATCCTGATTGTCGAGTCCGATACATTTTATGTAATTTGTGCACAGAATAATCATTGATTTTCAGTGCAGCTCTGGAGTTCATGGTCTATGGTTTATGGTACAAGAATTTTACTGGTATTTATTAGCACAACAACTTAGACTTTACATTTCCCAGCACAAACTAAAGATGAGAGGGGGGACAATCATGTTGGCAGGCAGGCTGGCAGGATCTGGGAGATTTACAGATTAATTTGGCTCAGGATTTACTTTGCTGTTGCTGTGGCGTGGAAAAAATCAGGCTCTTGTTCATCTTTTGCTGTTGCCCCATGTGAGGCCCTGAAAATGCCTTATGTGTGTTAATGTTAATTCTGAACGTTGGGGTATTCCAATTAAAGGTCAGTGATGTAGAATTAATGCTTCTTACATGTTTACCTTCTCAATCAGGTTAACTTTCTGTGGCAATGTGTGCCTCTCGGAATGCCGGCCACCATCATCAGCTTTCTGCATAGGCGTCAGGATCGGGATGCCTGAAAGTCATTAGATGGGCTGTTTACAAAGACCCCTTTGGGCTCTCGAGAGCCACCGGGCACACAGAAAATAGCATTCTGATGATGCCGTGGATTTTCTTGGCACTGGTAACGGGCTGAGTGGGCGGCCATGGTTTTTGTCGCCCATGCTGCTCTCTTTCAGGCCTGCTATGCTGTATTTTTCTTGTCCTCCATTGCGTCCGTTCTTCAGTCGTGCGTCCTCACCACTCTGAGGATTCTGCCTCATGGTGATGTGACACATGGAACTTTTTCTTTTTAACCCCGTTCGTCGATTGCCTCACTGTGTGCCGACCTTGTGGCACGGCGAGCGCATCCAGGGGTCTTGTGAGCCCTGAGGCCTGTGTCGCATAGATGGATGCAAGGCGGTTTGCATCGGTTTTGCATCCATTTGTATCGCCTCCTGTTCATTGCCACAGTGCTGAAGTCTTTCAGCGTTGGGAGAGGGGTGAGGAGACGGACGACCTCATAAATTTCTAGAAGTGCTCATTAATGCGGATTTGTTCTCTCTAAATCAAACTTTGGCCTTCACCAGAGACGCACACGTCTTCAGCCTTGCACAGGGGTAGCGCTAATTGGTGTTATTTATGTGACCGTGATTATTTCCTTCTATATCAATGCACTTGAATCCCCAGATATGGGCTTTTGAACTCTTAAAAACCGTTCTCTGCTCAATGTGATGTCGTCCTCATAATTCATGGCCCTGACATGTGTAAGTTGGGCATTGCTGTCTAGTGAATGGGTGGGTCTGTTACACAATGCTTCTGAAACATGACTGAACTGCTACTCTTATGATGTAG
>JAODUD010000026.1:21715608-21725755 GCA_026784285.1 Stomatorhinus walkeri
CCACCCCAGGTGGAATGCGCAGCCCACAACCCCGAGCCGCTCTACAACAGCGAAAGCACCGCCGACTCCCCAGCCATGGGCCACGGCTGCGTGTGGGTGAGCGTATCTCGTGTGCTACCAGTTCTCACGCCCTGTGCTCACACGCCGGCCCCCACCAGGCTCGGGGGCTCTGTATGGGAAAGGTTTGTGTTAGAGCAGTTGCCATGGAGATGATAGAAGCCGGAACCACGCTGGTGTGAGCGCGAGTGTAAACGCAGAGAATGTGAATGTCCCCACCTTGTAAGCTGGGTATCGGCCTCTCTGCCTCAGGGTTAGTGGTAATGCAAAGTAAAAATTAATGACACCACAGTGCTAGTAAAAAATCAGCACTATTAGCTACCAATCACCCAGAATATTCTATTAGGCTGCATAACATTTGAGGTGGTAAGATCCCAACGTCGCTTTTTGTTGATATTGTTGTTATGTAGGCATCTTTTCCAAGGGCAAACAAAGGGTTAAGATCACCAGATCTGCTCTGTAATCTCTGTGAATAATTCCTTGCGATCTGGATGAATAATTGACCACCTCTGCTGGCTGTTACTCAGAAACGTCCCACATACGGCTGCACAGTGCTCTTAGCCGGGGGGCTTTTCATCGGGGTCCGTGCCCTCCCACTGTCTGCACTTCCTGCTTCCGCTTCCACAAACAAAAGCGGTTTATCTAAAGGATGTGTTTCGCATTAAGTGGTCTTAGTGACCTCCCCCCCCCACCTCGTAAGAATACTGTACGGCGACTGTGGCCAGACTGCTCGATGCCTCATCTCTGTCTTGCAAACATGCATGCATCTGAAATATGCGATTTGCTCATTTTACATAGCATTTTCAGGCCAATCTGGAATTTTACTCTAAAAGTAAAAATATATGATTGACATATGCATAGGCACCTCTTTGACTTTCAGATACGGTATTAAGCAGGGTCATCCATCTCCCAGCTGCTTACCCAGCACAGGCTCATGAGGAGCCTGCAGTCTGTCCCAGGCAGGATTGGACACAAGGCTGGGGATCTTCTGGATGGGATCCCAGCTGTTTGCAGGGCACATCCACTCAAGCACTGTCAGCAATTTAGAGACCCCGCTTCAGCTAGCCGCATGTTTCTGTACTGTGGGGGGATATCTGGGGAACCTGCTGGAAATCAGCAAAGACGGAGCAAGCGTGGAATTCGAACCCATAACCCCAGTGATGCAAGGCTGCTGTGCCGCTCACTGAAGAAGTGGTTTAGATTTGCATTCACAGCAGAGCCATTATCTGCTGTATGAATAGTAATTGACTCCTTGCTGAAATTCAAGACAGTAGCCCACCTGTGCTGTAAGGCGATATGAGCCTCACCACTTTAGGCTATCCCGCTCCTCTGGGTTTCCTTTGACCCCATTGATTCGCTCCCGGTCAGGTGGCCAGCTGCACCAATCAGATGGGCCAGATTTCCGTGGTGGCCCTACAGAGCTCCAGCCCCAAGGTGACGGAGTGCTTCAACGTGGAGTCTCGCATCCTGTGCATGGCCCACGTGCCTCCAGACGACACTCAGGAAGATGCTGAGGCAGCCCCGGAAACAGACCCCTCCCTCGGGAAGGGCGGGGGAACCCCCACCATTTGCCTGGGGATGGAGGACGGGAGGTTTGTGCAATCATCTGCCCCGGAATCACGTCGCTGCTTTACCATAGGGTTCAAGAAGGCCTGAAAAAAATGGCTGGCATGCTGGGAGAGCATGCAGGGGGCAGTTAGAGTGCTGGGGACCCTGTAGACCTCCCCCGTGCGGCACTGACAGCGCCTCCTGGGCGGCCCTATGCTCCTTCCAGCATCTCCGTGTACAAGAGCAGCCAGCGTTCCAAGAAGGTCCGGCTTCAGCACTTCCCCACGCCGGAGAAGTCGACCGTCACCAGCCTGGTGTATGAGGCGCGGCGTCTGTATGCCGGCCTCGTCAGTGGCTCTGTCGCTATCTACTCCAGGGCCCCAGGTGAGGCCTTTGGCTGGAGGGCTACTCATGCACACATCCTGTTTACAGCTGGGGCAGGAACCAGGGGTAGGGGGCTGCCCTATCTTTGGCCGCATGTGCACTGGGTTTCACGTACGCCACACATACTCCTGCGTTTTACAGCGCATTCACGCCACATTTTGCTTCTGTGACATTCACCTACATATGCATGTCATTCTTTTATATATGTCATGTTTTATATTAACTGAGACTCCAGTCAACATTAACATTATGCATTACAGTAAATCGCTTCAATACAGCATCTCCTTACCAATTTAATAGAAAGAGGAGTGTCTGTATTTTAGGAGGTAATTAAAGTAATTCCTTTGGGAATTCTAAATACCAGGGTATACTGTAATGTCATCATACCGCCTAAGCCTATCTGCCTAGTGTTCAGTGACTGCTCAGTCTGGCCCTGCTTACAGCTCTGTGAAAAGAGCCAGTTATGACTTCTCACCATAGTGTGTTTGGAGAGACTGGCTTCTAAACATATGAGCTTAATCACCTGCGTAGGCGTGGAAACATGCCTGATTGTTTAGTTCTTAGTGAGCAGAGATGAGTGATGTGATATGAATCCTGTGTGGTGTATTTTTGACACTGCAGATGCGGGACGTCACTGGGGGTGGTCGGTATTTTTTCTAGATCGTTTGCGTTTATTTCCAGCCCCCCCCCGCCCCCCAGTTAATTGTGCGTTCATACTTGGCAGAGACCTTCAGGGTTAGTGATTGTGTTTGCTAGGAAGTGCAGTATTGTTTGGCTCCAGCGAGAGTCATTAGCCACCCTCATGTTTAACTTTTGGCTCTCCTGAGAGTCAGGCATTGTGAAATCAGCCTCTTTGTTTATTATGAACACTATGTGGACCTGACAGCGAGACAGAAATGTGAGCTGGGAGAATGCTGGATTGCAGAGTCATTCAGCGGCTGTCCTCCTGCTGTCTTTGCTGGGGAGGTAGAGGAGGGTACTGTTTCTGCGATGGCGTCAGCTTGGGTCCTGGGAGACTTCTGCCAAAGTGGCTGCTGTTCTTTCTCCTTGCTTCCAGAAGAGCCGCGGTCTCTGTGCTGCCAGGGAAGCGTGTCATTTCTCTCATCTTTGCCACTCTGCTTTGTCCCTGAAATTTTTTCGCAGAGCTGGGCCTCAGCTTGGGGACAGCAAGCTCTATTTCGTCCCAGACGTTTTGGAGAAAGTCTTTATGGAGAGTTTTCCCCTTTACATCTATCTATCCCAGGGGTTTTGAAGCCATCCTACAACGCCATAGCCATTACGCATTTCTCCCGTTGTTACTGGAAAATTGGATCACAATCGCCCAATAATTTAAGCCACTGTCTACCAGGTGAGCAGGTGGGTCTGTTTCACAAACTCCGCGGGTGACTGTGACATCGCGTAATTAGGGAGGATGGACTGAAGCAGACGCCGTGGTACGAAGTCTCGCTAACGTTAAACGTGATGGCAACGCTTCCAGTCGTGCAGAGTGCATCTGCTTTGGTGCAGGACAGCATACTGTGATCCAGTGAAACCTTCCAGAGCCAGACAGAAAAATATTAGATTTGTCTGGGTTCTTTTGGCCTTGACGGTTTATAGCTCAGTTAATCGTCCAGCAGATGAACTTCCATAGGTCTCAGTGGCCTGACTAAGATCATCCCGGCCCGTAGCTGACAGAGCCTGGTCTTGCAGCACCGTGAGTGAGCTCATGCCTACTAGTCAGGCCAGTGGGTTGTTAAAAACAAGTCTCAACCCCCCCCCCCCATCCAGTCACCAGTGACTATGTGAGCCGGAGTCTGTGATTCATCTTCTCCCCAGAAGTCCCCCCACGCCCCGGCTCCTCACTGTCTGTCACCTAGCGCTCCACCTGCCAGTGCCTGTGTAGCTAGCTATGATCCTGACCTCCGCTCCATGCTTTCTGTCAGCATGCAGAAGTATGACAGCTAATACTGAGCGGAGCGCCTGACCCAGAGTCTCTCGGCACCCTAACCTGCAGTCGGGGGGGGGGGGGGGGCGGTGTCTACAAGCTGCCATCTGGCTAAATAAACCGTGAGGGCCGATTTTCACAGAGCTGCAGGAATGTCTGACTGGACGCCCCGAATCCCCGCTGGTTTAGTCTCCCTCTTCTTCATGGCCCTGAAACTGAGCTGGACCGGGGTCCCTTCTGGGCCTTGTCACTGCTCCCTGGCTCCTGGCCTGGAGCCCCTTAAAAACAGCCCTTTTGTGACGCCACGTTACCAGGCTCCACGATGCAGCCTTCCAGGAATGTCTGAGTACCGTGGCCCACTTTTGCCCTGTCTTCTCCCTTAAACTCTGGAGGAGTTTTTCTACAACACCTGGTTTAAGGGAATTAAAGTCTTTCATTGATTGCTTTGTGGTTTAATGTAAGACTATCATAATGGCTGGCAACATTTCATGCGGCTCCTATAGGCACAAGATGAAGCAATAAAATAACTTAGGGTTTAAATTTGTATCCCATTTGTTTTTCAAATCATTTCTTTTTAACCAAGTCCTTGATCCATATACCATGAAACAGCCATGCTGATTCAGGGAAGTCGCTGTCGATTGTGACATTCTAATCCTCTGATTGATTTGTCACGCACTTCAATCTGCCCAGCTCTCCTTTTTCCGGCTTGAACGGCAGCTGTCAAAACTTGAAAGTAAAAATGAGTCACTCCTGAAAGTTTTAAGACTCCTGTGCTGGTCCATGGGGAAGCGGTGGACTCGCCTGTGATTATCCAGCCCGGATTAGCATTTAGATTAGATCCACAGTTTTCCAGTCTCTCAGGAGACTGGGTTCAGTGTCTGGTGATGTGACCTCGGCAGTCCTGAGTGGCTGGCAAGGAATATGCTTTGCATAGCAAAGTGAGGGCAGAAGGTATGGCTCTAAAAAGGCAGTCAGATCATCCTCAGTTCAATGTTCTCTAAGACTGAAACTTAGGCTCATCCAGCTATATAGTCGAGTTTGCTGATGTCATCACGGATCAACGCTTAACCGTATCATGCATTTGTAACTTGCTGTCTGGCTGGGTTGCCGTGCTTCCTGTTGATGATAGTGGCGTCTTTCTGTTGCCGTTCTTCGCTGGTTTCCGTCACCGAGCCGGGCATGAAAGTGAAAGGTGCCAACCGCTCATTAATCGAGGACCGTCATGATCGGAGATATTGTGCTGGATGTTGGGACAGACCTGCATATGTTGTTTTTTGCTACTCAAGATGGGTCTCTGAAGGATTTGTATCTTTTTTGCAAACGTGTGAAAGACGAGAGGAGCTCGCACCGCTGCCTGCGGAGCTCTGCTCTCCTTGCAGATACTGTGCAGCTCTGCATTTGATCAGATTATTTTAATTACACTGGCTATGTGATGCTCTCCTTTGCCGCTTCATGTCCATCCTGCTGACATCCTTTCGATGAAATTGCGCTACTCAGCAGTGTGAGAAGCGCTGACATGTGGCCGCGTGCAGCTCCACGCCCCTGCAGTCAGGGCGGTGTCGTGGAAAGTGCTTGGTTGGCTGAAGGGGGCGCTGGTTGGGACAAAGCCGTTAATGATGGAGGGGTGGGTTTTTAAGACCCCGGGGACGTGGGTCTGTGACACAAGAGCTCCAGCACGCTATTTGTCGAAACCCACATACACACACTTTTGTATTAGTATGTTCGTGGGGTCTTTCTTTGGGAAAAACCTAATCCCATCAATGACAACCTTAACTCCTATGCCAACCCTAACCTTAATCATACAATAATACATACATACAAACATAATACCAGGGTTTTGACATTTTCAGTGTTTTGACTGTAGCATGTGCATAAATGACAGAGGTGATCCCCCACCATAATCAGAACCAGCCAATACAATCATCTGGACCCCCTTAAATAGGTGGAGAACTCAACCAAAAGTTATGCCCTTGGACTGTAGTCACAGATTTTTATAAAATTGAGTTTCCTCTTGTGGGCACCAAAAAATGGTCTCCTTAATGTCAAAATAACAGGTTTTTATAACATTGTGGGGACTAAATGTACTATCAATGTAATACATACATAACCTGCAGATGCATACAGACAGAGGTACTGAACTTCCACTTTTATTGTTATTCTCGCTGCTCCTCTTTCCTAATGGCAGGAACCGCGATTACTAAGATTACTAAGATAATTAAGGACTCCTTACACCCCGCAAACTGTCTGTTCCGCAGGCTGAACTCAGGCAGACGGTTCCATTGCCTGATGTCCAAGACAGAGTTTTTTCCCCCAGGCCATAAGGCTTCTCAATTCACACTATATTATATACTTGGTTCCATAGATTGTATTTATATATTGTAATTTTCTTTTTTACTCCTGCTTTACTTCTTACCTTTTTTCTTCTATTTTTGCACAGCCAAATAAGGGTGACTCAGAGTTACATTTCACTGCATGTTGTACTGTATGTGAAGAATAAATCTCTTGAATTGAATTATCTCCTGCACTCTGGTTCCAGAGACTTTTTGCAGTGGTCTCCACCAGAGCTTGCTATCGCTTTTATAGTCTGCATCTTGAAATTGCTGGGCTGCTTTCCGCTGGTGCCCAGTCGGCCGTCTGGTTGAGGTGCACCAGTCTTGTACAAGCAGCTCTTTGTCAAGCTGCAGTCATTGCAGGTCGACCTGTAGTGACCTCAAACAATCAGGTTCACGTCCTCGTCTGTCTTCCCTCAGATGGTCTGTGGGACGTGGACTCCCCAAAGCAGGTGAAACTAGGTGTGCTTCCCGTGAAGAGCATGCTGGCGGTGGAGGACCACGTGTGGGCTTCTTGTGGGGGCCAGGTCTTCATCATCAGCACCAAGAACTTCGCCATTGAGGTAGTGCTTTTTCTTTAAGGAGGGGGCAGCACAGGATTGTGTGATATGGGAATGCTGTCCGTGTGACATATTCTCAGCCAACAGGAACACACTGACTCGTCATGTAAGTCACATGGTGCCGATGACACACCCACCTCTTAGGTTTGCTTGTGAGATCTAACGTTATAATCACCCACAAGCCGTGTGTGAATGTTTGTGTCTGTGTGTGTGTGTGTGTGTGTGTGTGTGTGTGTGTGTGTGTGGAGCAGTGACTGGGCGCCTTGCAGATTCCTCTGCAGCTGCCGTCACCAGCTGAGCAGCAGCACCTCCTCCTCCTGCCTCAGTCTCCGCATCCACATCTTATGCAACTCGCCTGTTCCACGTGATGGGGGGGCTTGTGAGCGTAGGAGTTGGGGCCACTCCCAGAGAAGCTGACACTCTGACACGCAGAGGATGGAGGGAAGGGTATTATTAAAAAAGGAAGGAAAGAGAGCTGAATGAATCTGAGCCTGATGCAGGGAGAGGGAGAGGAGTATGAAATGTTCCATCTGTCCAGCCCCCGTGAAAATGTTGGCCATACTATCATCATATCGGCTAATGAAGCACAGCCTGACTGAGTGACCTGCTTGTCCTCGCCTACTGAAGCCTTGTCCTCAGACCACAGCCCAGCACTGCACAGATGATGTACATCTTGGTAAAACTACAGACGGGACACATTAACAAACATGATGCGGGACACACGTAGACTGAATGGACCGTAGGTCTGTTAGACACGGACATGATGTCCTCTATGTTCTGCTCTGATTTGCTTATGCTTGGTTTTTCTCTTCCAGTTTGGAGGCATATTAGGTCATTATTCAAAGTCATTTTCTAAACTATTATACAGCAGATGTCCAGGTCATTATTACTTTATGTACAATGTAAAATAAGAACTTTATTGATCTCTGTGAGGAGAAATTTTTGTCCATTACCGCAGAAGATACAAATGCCACGAAAGATAATTTAGGTAGAAATAAATACAGCAAAGAATAGTGTAAGTAAAAGTAGGCAATAAATATGCAAAGAAAAAAACTGTAATAAGAGAAGTAGTGCTGTCAAAGTTAACGTGATAATAGTGCGTCAACGGAAATTCATTATAACGTGACTAATTTTCTTGATGCCATTAATGCGTGTTGAGTCAGCTCCGGGAAAATAATGAACAAAGGAAAAGGTATTTTGAATGGGAGGTTCAGCTTCAAAACTCTGTCAGATGAGTCCATCGACAAGATCAAAGTTATTTGCAGTTACTGTCAATGTGAAATGAGAGACCACCGAAGTACATCTACTCTAAAATACCATACCAGGCTGCGGCTCTTCTCAGGACTATAGATGCATTCGCATTTTCATGTCTTAGCATATTATGATAATGCTTTCCTAAATGTAAATAATTTATTTATGGGTTAATACTATTTTTCATTTAAGTATTCTTTTAGCTATATGTGAATGGGGTGGTCGTTCATGCACTTCTGTGATGTCTTAACTGCATAATTTTACATTAAATTCCTCAAAGTCATTCTCTACGATTGTATGTCTATGGTCAAATGGTATGTTTTCCTCAGTGTCCGAGATTGGATGTAGACTTAAGTTTATTGGGATTGCTTATTCTTTCATATATTTCTCATAGTAAATTATCACCACGCCTTCCCAGATCTTCATAAAATTATTACATTTTCTTCGATTTACATATTATAGCCAGCTGAGTTCGGAGTGGTGAGGACATTCTGCACTTGCTCAGTCAGACAAATGCAGAGCCAAATTAACTTGGGTGAGGGTGAACAATATCGATAACAGAAAAATATTGTGATATTAGTCACCTTTGCGCTGTTACGCGTACGAGTGATTTAAACCCCCCCCCCCCACCAAGACATAGACGCTCTGCTGGACAGAATGTCACATGCATTGTGTCACGTTCCACCACAGAGACACCTGCACCCGGACCATCCCAGAATAGTCAGGCGGGGACTCATGATCCCATTTGTGAGCCTCGTTCGGCGGACCACCTGCACCGGGGCTTGGGAAGTAGCTTGCGTCCCGGAAAGGGGGGCCGGGACACAAGGGGATGGGGGGGCCGCACAGTTCAGATGAGGACTCCCCCCACGGGAGCACAGTTGTTAGTTACTGGCCAAGCAGAAGGGTTACAATCCAAAATGGATGACTTCATTTATAATACGCAGCTGTGCAGGTCAATTGTCTATCCGAGGACTTCAGGTAGTTACGTTATATACAGAATTTTGGTTCCTTAACCCCTGAGCTCCCAGTCACCCTCATGAAGTAACTGACTGAGTGATAGAAAAAGAATATTTGAATTTTTGTTACTGGTTGGTTGCTAGGCTAACAAGTACAGCTTGTGCAAGGGCATTTAGGTGGAGTGCATCCAAAGTGCAGGCTGCCGCAAAGGGGTGAGCGGGCTGCATGTGGACCGTCTCCAGGTTATCCTTCCAGACAAATGAAAATAATGAGTGGATAGCAGAGCCAAGTTATAACCAGAACCAAGCTGCAAGGTCTTCAGACATGTGGGAATGCAATGTGTCTCCCATGTTCCCCACAGCGCCACCTGGAGGCTCACCAAGAGGAAGGCATGGTTGTGTCGCACATGGTGGTGGCCGGTGTGGGCATCTGGATTGCTTTCAGCTCCGGGTCTAGCCTGCGGCTCTTCCACACGGAGACACTCGCGCACCTGCAGGACATCAACATCGCCACGCCCGTGCACCACATGCTTTCGGGTAGGTGGCTCCTCCCATTTCCCCTTCACTGGGTCACGCCTCAGGACCACCTGACCTGCATACTGGAAGTCTGGGAGCTCCCAATTTTAGCTTTTTCGGAAGGCTTTAAATTTTTTTCCAAAGGTTTACCATACTCCTACATCAGTGAAGAATGCTGGCTTGAAGCAAAGTATTTATTTTCTTATGCAGTCCACAGGATGAGCTCCTGTTCCACCTTGTGAAGTTTCTTCTCTGATTGCTCCAAACTAAATATCGCACTGGCCTCACATATCCGGCCTCTTCAGACGAGCAGGGCTAGGGTTACACCCTCTCTTTGTATCTAACCGCATGCTGACAAACCATGACGTGTCAGTCATCTTTTATGTCGCACCTTTATTGCTTTCCATTACTGTCGTGTCCTGCCTTCCCGTAGCGTGTGAATTTCCCACTTCAGGATCCTTTTATCACGGGCGTCTTTTTTTTCGCGGGGCTGCAGGGTGAGCCCTCAGTCAGCAGGAGGGGGAGACTTCTGCTCCTGTGTCCGCTTTAAGAACATAAGAACATAAGAACTATACAAACGAGAGGAGGCCATTCGGCCCATCAAGCTCGCTTGGGAAGAAC
>JAODUD010000026.1:21725855-21737618 GCA_026784285.1 Stomatorhinus walkeri
CCTTGATTTAAAGGAATCCAAGGATTCTGCTTGCACTACGTTATCAGGAAGACTATTCCATACTCTGACTACACGCTTTACATGCTTTGGCGCAGGCTAAACTGGGGGGATTTTCGGCAGTAACCATAGGCAACGCTCTTTGGGGGCGTAATTCTCTTAGTAAAGATACTCCAATGTTGCTGGGAGCCATTTTTGGGGGTGGTGGGGAATTATATACATTTATCAGCAACTTGGGGAGAGGTCTGTGCAGGACGCTGTTGACAGCCTGTGGATCAGGGTTAAACTGGAGGGGAAAGTGCTGTGTTCTGGGTGGGGAGCTGAGAGAGGCCAGGCAGACCGTGCAGCCTTGGCGATGTGGCCAGGATGGCTGTCTTGCCAGGACGGGCACTTTGTGTACCGGCGTGGGCGGGTGTCGCTCATGTTGACTCCCTTTGCAGTACGGGGGGGAGAGGGGAGAGGAGAACATTCAGGCTGTTGGTAGCCGCCCCCTAAATAAGGCCTCAAGGTCTTCAGATGCCTACTGCTTCTCCGAGCGATAAAGACAAACACCCTGTCAGGCACTTGTCTAATCTCCACCCCAGAGGTTGTTTTTTAATCTTCAGACATGGCACCTCCACGCCGTGACCGCCACCGCCCAGCACGCCTTCTCACCAGGAGCCCCGGTGACTGTCATGACAAATGCTGGCATTTTTTTTCTTTTTTCTTTTGACGAAACGCTACCGACTGTGAGATTGAACCAAGCTGCAGTGGAAATGACAGCCTCTGTGTTTAGCCTGCAGCGTCTCTGTCTATGACTGACGTGCTCGGCGTCTGGCACAAATGCAGGGTGACGCTCCTGATGAATGTTTGGCAGGAATCATGTGTGTCTGTATGTATCTGGTCTTAGCGGGAGCCAAAAAGGCCTGGGGGTCCTACTTTACACTGTACAGACTATGCACTGAGAGGCCTCGGAATGTGGTGTACGGAGGTCATTAAACATTTACACAGTTGATACAACATGTGCTGAAATTTAATTACCGAAAAACCAAAATCTCTTGAAAGTATCAGAAGTCCCCCTTCAAGGGAAGAAGGTATTACTGTTTGTCCTGCCTCGCTTACTGGTGTATGGGCTCTGTTCGTCTTCGCTGTTCTGGGATCTGTCCCTAACCCCCCCGCCATAGGACACTCTGTGGCTTGTAGGAGCTGCTCCTCCTGCTGGGTCATGTTTTCTACCCATGATGCAGCAGTTTCAAAAGCTGTTCACTGTGCACCATCTTTACAAACCTATTTGTAGTCACGGCTGACCTAAAACCACCAAGGCATGTGTGTCTGTGCACAAATTTCTGCCTTTCTGTCGGTTGCCCACTCTAAAAATCTCCTTTCTTTACTTTAGCAATGTTTGCTTTTTCTGCCTTTTCATGAATGATTGGGTAACAAAAAAAATGGCCTGGGGTCATGTGTCTTGTGTCTTGATCTGAATTTCAGTCCCTTGCATCAGTGGAGCTGTCAGAACATGTTCAGCAGTGAGGAAGTGATGTAATATGGGAGTGACAAATATGGATGGGGTAGGGGGACAAAGTTTTCTGTAAGCAAGGATATAGCCATGTTGTGTCATTTGTTTTGACTGGTTTCCAGTATCATACTGGGAAAGATGTATATCGGGACAAAATCTTTAAGCACGTACCCCGGTGACTGATTGATTTTCATTGCCTGTCGCCGAAAGGTTGCACAATCTGAATGTGTGACTGGAATAACATAGTGCACCGAAAACCTGGCATATTGTGTCATGCATGGATCTGAATGAAAGTCCATCTTCCACTCAGTTTGTTTCCAGATACCATCAGTGCTGAGGTTTATTTATCTGACTGAATGATCTTTCAGTCCTGCTGCCTCAGCCCTGGAGCAGTCTGTCCCATACACGGGGAGTCCGCTTCCTCTCCCTGAGGCGGGTACCTTGGTCATTATGGGGGAGGTAAAGATGCTACGGTGTGATTCTGCTGCTTTTTGGGCTCCCCCAGGAGAGCTTGATAATGAGGCTCATTGCTTGGGGAGGAAGTCAGCTGCAAAGAGGAGGAGGAGGAGCTCAAAGGGCTGCGCTCCGGGGCCGCGCTGCCTAGGAGTTGACTTCCACGGATATCTGTGGTTTTTCTCCACCATTTCACATCCTTGCGGATTGTTTCTGTTGTAATCACCCAAGTTCACCTAAAATTGTTTTTCTTCACCAAAGGGTTGGACTGGCTCTCCTGTGATTTGTGCAGACACGCCCGCATTTGCCTTTCAGAAGCCAGATGGAATTCACCCTGCGGTGTTCCTGCACGCTGTACACCACAGGGTGCGAACTGTGAACCTCGCAGTTTTAAAATCTACTGTGGTGGCACTGACCACCTAGTAAGACCCATGTGCCAAAGAGACTTCATTCACATAGCTGGATCTTGTATGGGAGTTATTCACGCCAGTGTACCAGCGCCAGATGCCATAGCAGGGCCCCTCATGGAACGCCAGGCTAGAGAGTCCAGTGTATGTTTGGCATCATTTTGTCCTGGGACCCAAGCTATTGGTGTTACGTTTTGTAGACATTTTCAATGGCGTAGAGCAGGGGTGGCAAACCTGATCCATAGAGAGCCGCTATGGGTGCAGGTTTTTGGGATGAGCTATCAGTCAACCAATAATAAAGCAATGGTTCTCCTGTGGATCCACTGTTATTAGCTGATTGAGAGGTCATCCCAAAAACCCGCACCGGCTTTCCATGGATCAGGATTGCCACCCCTGTCGTTCAGGGTTATGAACACTGGTTTAATGAATCTTCTTCATTCCAGTATAAATGCGAACCTGTGGCTTTTCAACTCCAGTTCCTACCCCAGCCACAATATGGTGCATGTCCTCTTGAATGTGCTGGTGTTGTCCATCTGCTGAACTGGGTTTAAAGGCACTGGTGTCTGGAACCCTTAGTATATTTAATTTTTATTGAAAAATATTTCAAAATATACTTCAGAATATTCAGAACTTGTCATGGAATGGCACAAATGCAAGCCCTCTGGCAGTTAACAGTGTAACATCTATCTGCTTGCTCCCTTATAGCACTCCTCTGGAATGTTTCCAGTATGCCTGTAATTCCTAGAAGAGTCGTTTGCATTATACGTATGTAATCTCATGCATTTGAAGAATTTTTTCCAGACCATTATTTCATTCTTCATTTTCTCCTATGTGGGCAGCAATCCTGTTCGAGAACCTGGCATTTTCTTTTCAAATTGCCCCCCCTCCCCTCCCCTCCCCTCCCCTCGTGGGACACCTGAATGAACCAGCCTGTGCTGTGTGGGTGCAGCTCCGCTCCATGGAAACAAGGACGACGGGAGCCATGTGGTTGACTGCCCCGAGGCCTCCTGCTGACCTCCCAGCGGCGGTCTACGCAGACCAACTCAAGAGGAGGCTTAAGGCTTAGCACGGTGGCATCTTCTATGCAGAAGCCCGTGAGGCTGAAAGATGGATGTGTGTGTTCTGCTCCTCCTCGCCGCGGGGTTCAATCCTGTATTGGAAATAAGGGCAGTTTGCATTAATCGGACCTGCATGTGGTGAGACATAAACCGTGTTAAAATGTCTAAAGAGATATGCTTTGGATTTACATTTATATGTATGTGTAACATAATGAATGGATAGCTTTAACAGCTTCGCAGTCTGTGCGCAATAATTTGTCTCAGATCATATTAAAAGCTCACGGCCCAGATTTCATACAGTCAGAAAAGGAGGATTTTCTTCACTCGCTGAATCTTTGGTCTTTAAAGCCGCACGGATGATATTTCCCAAAGATAAAACTGTCCCCGGCGCCACATAGTAGCAGATTGTTTGTTGCCTGGGGGGAGCATGTGGTTCACAGGCTTTGTCTGCGGTGACCTAAATACCCAGCCATGCATGCAGCAGTGGACCCAAACAACACCTCCAGCACGGTCATCACCGTATCTGTGGAGTCGTGCATCATAGAAGGGCAAGATGTGACGCTTTTTGATGGTTTGGCATGTATTTGTGTGAGTATAAGTGTCTCAGGAGCAGACTTGTAAGCTCTTATGTAGAAGACAGGGTGACAAGTCTCATTTGTTATATTGAGACACAATGTTGACATCACCGTGGAGCTCTGGAACACGTGCAGATCAAAGCGAGCCCCGTGCCTCGGGTCTGAATCAAACCTGATCCTTGTTGATGTAGATTAGACCTTGTTTTGGTTGGTCAGTGGGAGGGGAAATCCAAATATTGTGGAAGATGAGAGGTGGGGAATTACTGTAAGCTTGTGTCCTCTCTTCTTCTGGACTAAGTCTGCATGGGTGCAGCTCCAGGCTGGATGGATCCTCTCAGCAAACGACACCAAAAAGCCTTGGATTAAGGGGCAGTGCCAGGTCCAGTTACATGGAGCTATGGGGTCACGTGCGGTGATGCTCTCTGATGCCGACTCAGACCTCCTCCTGGAACACCCCCAGCAGGATGATCACACGCACAGGCCCAGAGAGCCAGTATCCAGTCCTAGTGGGTGTGTGGCCCCACCTCAGGGAGACTTCAGGCTATGAACCCAAAACCATTTCGTTGGGATCAACAGGGTGCGGTGAGGTGTGGTGGGACACACAAAAGGCCCTGTAATGCTGTCATAGGCTCCTGCTTAGAAGGGATACATTATACTCATGGCTGAGTCCAGCAGCCTTTTTGTGTAGCAGCAGGGATATGAAAGAGACCTAGAGTGGCTTTAATTGGGCCCAGACGAAAAGCAGAGAAAAGGGTTGATCTGCCACCCACATCTGGAGGTGATTCAGGTGCTGGAGCTCTGGTGAGCTGTGGTGCTGGCTTGGAGTCTCGCGTAATCGTTTTCAGGTGTGCCAAGTACGGCTAGCGGGATCAAAAGATTTACGCTCCCTCCAAATGCATTTATTTCCCCCCTCCCTCTCCCTCTCCTATAGAATGTTACTTCTGATAGTTTACTGACTCTTTTTAACATAATATGTGAGTATAATTTGAGAGGAAATGGGCGGAAATTGATCTGGATTTATAAGTTTTGCAAGCGCGATACTGGGGGTTTATGAGACGTTCGTCTGGAGTGTTGTGTAGTAGCCGCTCTAGGTCTCAGTGGTGATCCTGTTAGTTTCATGCATGTCCCTGTCTGCTGGGGACACATCTGGACCCAACCTTCCTGTCAGAGTTCTAGTTTCAGAGTAGAGACAGTCCTCATTGCGCTTAAGTTTTCTTCAGACCTAGTGCAAGATACTGACCTTCAACAGTAGTTATTTAGGCTGCAGGGTGTAAAACTGTGAAAAAAGCATATTTTATTGGAGAACTGAACTGAATCAAGTAAAGTTCTTTTGTGGGGATGACCAGCTCTTTTTAGTAAGTCCCTTCATTTTGAGGTTAACATGCTAAATTGAAAACCAAGGGTAACCTTGTATTAACAGTCTTACAGATTTTAAGTATTTCCTGTATTCTGATCGGTCAAGGAAACCCATAGTAACCAAACTGCAATAACGCACTCACCTGGGCAACAGGTGTCCACCAATGTCAGTGGCTCTGCCCGTGTCACCGAATGAAAATTCAGGGCTAAAGGCCCACAGGACCAGTCTATGGCTTTTGCCTTAGGCAAGCTGGTAATCTACAGTGCACACTGTGCTTTGATGAAGCAGGTCCATTTTAACCAGTAACACCCACAGAAGACCCAGATGGTGTCACAACATTGACAGGGATCTGAATTCTAGCTCATTTGCATTCATCTCCAAATTGCTTAAGATAGGTTTCCCAGGAAACCATTGGCTTGAAAGCATCATTGCCATAGTAACTTTCCCACGCATACAGCAAAAATACCTCCCTCCTACCTCACTTCAGCTGAAGTGGCCATTTTCTGTGGTCTGTTCGACATTCAAGCTACAAAGGCAAAAATTTTTTTGGTAGCATTTTTAATACCATGATAAATATACAGATGTGTGCTGTAGTGTAAACATGTGGATTATCTAACAGCCATGGTGTCTCCAGTCCTGAGCCTAACTTTTTCTCACTCCTCATCTGTCCCCCAGGACACCAGAGGGTGACTGTAAGCTGCCTCCTGACCTGTCCTGGCCTCCTCCTGGTGGGGACCAACCTGGGGGTGACCGTAGCACTCTCTGTGCCCCGGCTGCAGGGCATCCCCAAGGTCACAGGTGGGAATCACAGGAATCACTGTAACTCCATAAAGCACCAACGGCTGAGCCATAAATCACAGGGCATCGGGCAGCAGGGAGAGCTCCGTGCTCTTCAAGGCTTTTATTACCCCAAAAGTCACAGAACGAGTGCTCCAGGACTCCCCCCCCACACACACACACACACACACACACACAATTGTCCTGGGACCCTTAACTTTGGAAAATGTGCTTCTGGTTCTTACGTAAAATGTTCCTTTCTCTGAAATTCCCATGTAACAGACTCGTATTACATGGAGAGGATGAAGGAGGGTAAATGGCTACAGGACAGGTGCCACTTGCATAGCTCCTCCGACAGGACCTGCCCACGCCGCTGCACACTTATCGGAGCGACTTTGGTCACCGGTCCTTCTTACACGCATGCCCTTGATGGACAAGGTGGCTCAGAGACTCACCAATCCTGCTTTGTAGCTGTGACAACGGAAACTCCCTAGCGGCCTTGTTATAGTCCCTCTGACATCACCGGTGGGGGCAGCAGGTGCCCTCTGACATCACTGGTGGGGGCAGCAGGTGCCCTCTGACATCACGGGTGGGGGCAGCAGAGACCCTCTATCAGGGCTGTTTGGACTTTAACACGGCACTGAGTCACCCTCCGAATGGTGCTGAATGGGCCATAGCAAACTGTGGTGCTGCCTCCCACCCTCCATCCATATTCACACTCAAACTGCACCCCCCCCCAATTTTACCATGTGACATAACACACGAGCGGCGTTGCTCAGTTCAGAGCTGTTCCTCACGCCATCTCTAAGCACTCAAGCCACTCTGAGAATGCATCATCCTACCTGAGTTTCCATAATTCCAGGCCAGATTTTTATATAAATTGGTGAAGTCGATTAGACGTTTGCATTGGAAATCTGGGATTGAACAGGTTCTGTTCTTTCTGCATGCAGATGGCAGCACAGCTGCATTTATTTCAGGCCGAGTAATTTGCCGTTAAGGCCACATCTGGGTGGATCCGTCTGCTCTGCGGTTTAGGCTCCACCGGATTGGGGCCCAGAGGAGGGAGATCCCTGTGGATCTGTTGCTCCGGTCTGCTGTGGGAACCAGGCGTGTACTGTGGTGTGGGGGTTCCTCTCAGTGTGAGCTGGGCCATTCAGACCCCAGGCCATTTCCTGCTCTATATGGATTATCTGCTTCTGTGGCTAATGCAGCCCATGTATTTCTCATCATCTTCTGTGCTTCTGTATCTGTTGCACGAGGTGAGTGTCACATCCTGTGCATCTGGTGTGCAGGTCGCGGGATGGTGTCCTACCACGCTCACAACGGCCCTGTTAAGTTCCTCACCATGGCGACAGCAGTGAGTAACCGACCCCCGGAGAGCCAGGCCGTTGCTACGCCCAGCCAAGAGGCCCGGGATGGGGAGGAGGCCCGCTCCCCGTTCGGGGGCCCGACTATGGAACGAGGCGTGTGGCTGGGGGAGGCAGGTTGCTCTGTAGAAGCCAGCTCCTCATCCTCCTCCTGTGGTTCCTTAGCCCTGTCTCAGAGCTCCCTGGAACACAGGCCTGAGGACAGCGCCATCTATGACCTGCTCAACGACCCCGCCCACGGGCACGAGCACAAGCGAAGCCACAAGGTGCGCATCAGCTCGGTGCTGGTGGTCTCCGGCGGCCTGGGGCACCGGCGGGTGAACCGGAAGACCAAGCAGTCACGGCAGGAAGAGACAGTGTCCACCATCATGGTTTGGCAGATCCCACTGCTCAGCGCCTGACGTTTGTCGCCAGCTCAGCCACGCCTCTGTACTCTCTATTATCGCCTGTCTCCATCTTCACGATGGCACCGCTTTTCACACTCAGCATACATTGTTGTAACAGAATCCCGGTTAGCTTTTCTCACACGAGTCGAGAGTTGACCTCGGTGCTGTGGGCATTTCCAAGCACGACCAGACTGCTAAATTTGGCACTTGTTTTCATTAGTGCAGAACAGCTGGTGAGTGCAGATAATTGGAAAGGGAAGGCAAACATTTGAGCTTGCAGAAACCCTTGGTACCAGGAGTTTCGGCACTTTCTGCTTAGACACTGGACCATGTGACATCTTGGTGTGCAGGGACCAAGAACACATACGCAAGCTCTTTATATCGTCAAAAATGTTTTTGCCGTCAACTGACACCTTCCTTGTCTGTGAATTAAGCAAGGAGAACTTGAACTCTTGAAATACCACTTAAATGTCCTTAATATCAATCTTATTTCTGCTGAATCTGTTCATCCGTTATTGCCTTAACACTTCTAATGTTCTGCCACTTGCTAGATTACATGTCATTCCCGCTTCAAATGAACATTTGTCGTTAACAGAGTTCTGTAAGTTGGTGACTGGTAGACATTATTGAGTAATGACCACTATGTCCAAAGTGTCGATCTGATCGCAGGACAGGGAGACAGTGAGAGGAGGTTTCTGCAGGGTGCATTATTGTTAAGGGTGGCGCAGACTTCCTCTCTGAGACTTGGTGATGAAGTGGATTTTCTTTGCTTTAATCAGGAGGCAGAACAGAACATGTTAATGTCGAACAAACTTGTACTGGCAAGGTATATGTTTGCACCTGTTCGTTCCCCTTTTGGCAATGTGGAACCAATAACAGGGATTTTTTTGCTGGACTGCTGTTTTTTCGCACCCAGTAGAAAACACTCAGCATTCAAGTTTACATGAGGCTTACACATGGCTCACATTTTGCTTCTTGCTATTGGCTCACAGGTTCACCAAATGACTGACGCCCTTGTGGAAGTGAAGCATGATGGGAAATTCTGGCTGGCCAGATATCTTAATACTGTAGCTTAGTTGGGGGTCCTTTTTTCACTTCGCATTACAAAAAGGTAAACGCTTTGTTCCAAGAGTGGACCCACAGTGTTTAAATTTGTGATTCATAAGGTTCCCCAGTTAATATTTAGTCTTTATTATATTTATAATGTAAGAGCTTTAAAGTAAAAGTACTGCTGTATGTGTTAGTGTTGAATTACATTAACAAAGTTGCAATGAGAGCAATATTTTGTTTGCGACCACAGTTATTGTGCCAGAGTGTGAACCATTGGGTTGTCAGCGTTCTCTGTTAGCTAACATCCAACTGTTAGCGGTATCTGAGTGATATGGGATAAGCCAGCGGCTTTGCAGCAGTATAAAAGGCACTTTAAGAAGGAAAAACACCAAGGGCATTGCCTTTTTAGAGCTCACTATAGCGGGAGTAAAAAATCGCCAAATCGGATGCATTCCCACAGGCTGATTCAGATTAACTGCCAGACTGAATAAACTAATCCAAACTTCACATTGAACCAGCTTAATTTAAGCTGCCAGCTCAAGACTTGCAGGATCCTTCCCAACCATTAGTGATGTTCAGTCCCAACTGCAACTCCTGACCCTTTGAACCTGCAGCTGATAAGACCCAAGTTAAGAGGGAACAAAGGAAGAGATTGATCAAAAGGGAAAAAAACAGTTGACCAACTGTTGTTTGCATTATTCTTCAAAAGCTTTACAGCTGCGGACCACATTGTGTATCTAAAACCAGTTATGTGTGTGTGAGTGTGCATTTATAATAAAAACACAAGTACATACATGAAATGCATTGACATAATTTCATTCATGAATTTTATTAATAACTTTTGGGACAGCTGCTACCTCTTGTAATTATTATTGATTATATAATCCAACCCTGTAAACCTTCTTCAACATGCATTTAGCAGTCATTTTTATCCAAAGCAACTTACATTTGAGAGAGTAGATGTAAGCGATTGGGGTTAAGGACCTTACTCAAGGACCCAACGCTGACATCACTCTGCTGACCTCAGGTTTTGAGCCAGCAACCTGCAAATCACAGACACCGAGGCCTAACCTGCAGACCCACACAGCATGGAGGGTACCCTCACCTGCAGACCCACACAGCATGGACGGTACCCTCACCTGCAGACCCACACAGCATGGACGGTACCCTCACCTGCACCCACACAGCATGGACGGTACCCTCACCTGCAGACCCACACAGCATGGACGGTACCCTCACCTGCACTCACACAGCATGGACGGTACCCTCACCTGCACTCACACGGCATGGACGGTACCCTCACCTGCACCCACACGGCATGGACGGTACCCTCACCTGCAGACCCACACGGCATGGACGGTACCCTCACCTGCAGACCCACACGGCATGGACGGTACCCTCACCTGCACCCACACAGTATGGACGGTACACTCACCTGCACTCACACGGCATGGACGGTACC
This sequence comes from Stomatorhinus walkeri, assembly GCA_026784285.1. Taxonomy (NCBI): domain Eukaryota; kingdom Metazoa; phylum Chordata; class Actinopteri; order Osteoglossiformes; family Mormyridae; genus Stomatorhinus; species Stomatorhinus walkeri. The sequence goes on from JAODUD010000026.1 coordinate 21,736,240, forward strand.
CTCACCTGCACCCACACGGCATGGACGGTACCCTCACCTGCACTCACACGGCATGGACGGTACCCTCACCTGCACGTACACTGCCAGTGCAGCTTGCCAGCAGGAAGGTGTTAATTTCACACTATGCCTGTGTGCTGGAAAAACACGCTGCCAGGAGCCGGCTAACAGCAAACTGGACCCGTTCTGATTCGCAGCATCTCCTCACAGGGTCAGTGCGGCATGGAGAGGCCTTTCTGTGCTACGACTAGCTGGGCTGCCACCCTGTCCACTTCATGCCTGCCATTGATGGTACATCTGATTAAATCATTGTGCCTGAGTGCGAATGTGTTGCATTGTCATTAATAGCTAGAAGGAAATTCACATCCTGCAGCTTTTCAGAGTTTGTCATGGATTCCTCCACCATTCCAGTTTGCTGCCTGCTATATGGCCAGGCTGGTCACCCCCCCAGACCCTACTGACTTAATCGATACCTACCTGAAATGACCTGCACTAACCAGATTATTTGCAGGAGAGCAGAGGGTTACAAATTGTGTCCAAGCAATGCCCTTATTGTGCCCACCTTGTGCATTCTTTATATATGTTGATGATTTTACCACCCACACATTACTCAAAAAGGCCCGTCTCACCGAAGACCAATGGCATTAGTATTTGCATTTATACTGTACAGTGTGTTTTCCCTCACTGTCATGTCTTCCTTCATTGCATAGTCCATCCAGATTATGTGGCTATGTTCATGTATGACAGTCTCGGCACCACTAAGGGTGTGTCTGCCGTTTCATTGGGCTCAGTTTGTACCACAACTTTGAAGAGCAAACCACTTGTAACGCTGCCATTATAAAGGAGAGTGTTGTTGGTTCTGTTCTGCAGACCACAATTCAGCAGTGATACTCAAGGAAGTTCAAAAGAAAAGTCTTTTGGTCTCATGTGAAGTGTGCAAATCTATTGACTTATTAGAAGTAAAATAGCTGGATTAGTTCATTGTCCCCTTCCAGTAACATGAACTGTAGAGTTTTGTCCAAAATATTCTCCTAGTGTTCCCTGTACCTGTGGAGCAAAGCCAACTGATCCGGTTGTAGGCGACTTGGCTGGGGATAAACTAAGGTAGCGACATGAGATCACGTGTACCTTCAAAGCGGCAGCAGGGGGCCGACTACTGCTGTTAAGGAAGCAAGATGGAAAGCTAGACTCCCATAAAGAACAATGTTAGTCCCAATCTGAACTAAACTCCTTTCTTGCTGTTGTACCATCATCAGCCCAACATCTGGCCTTTGCTATTTTTGTCGATTTGATAGTGACAGTTCTTTAAGAACATAAGAAATTTACAAACGAGAGGAGGCCATTCGGCCCATCAAGCTCGTTTGGGGAGAACTTAATAGCTC
>JAODUD010000026.1:21737718-21751906 GCA_026784285.1 Stomatorhinus walkeri
TTCCTCAAGTTCATTTTAAATTGTTCTCCCACTAATTTCCACTTATGGCCACGAGTTCTAGTATTTAAACTAATATTCAATTTTAGCTCAACAGCATCCCGACCTTTGTTGTTAAGTAGTGGTGGCGTCCTTAGGTTAATTTTCCATTCCCAGGAATAATGTAACCACGCAAGCATGCATTTATCAGGGAGCTTCTTGTCGTGGCTGTTTATTTGCGGACGAGCAAACAACCATATCACGTCTTATTATAGGCATCTTAATAACCGCTCACAGCAACTGAACCGCGGTTCTAATTACACGTTTTCCGCTGTAAGTGTAGCTTTCACTGCTTATATCTTAAGTCTTTATCACCCATGGCATTGATTCCGCGAGAACCACCGTACAAATTTAGTAAACGTAAAGACAAATTAATGGGAGAAATATATTAACCCGTGGAAGTACCACGAGATAAACCGCTGTCTATTAATACTCTGATGTTATAAATAATCGTAAGGAACTGGTTATACGTGTAGGTCACTGCATAGTTCCTTTAAGCAACTGTTCTTGAAGAGTTTTCGAGGTATGTTACCCTGGAGAACCTTTGGACGCAAACTATAAGAAACTCCTATACTCTATTTTGTGTATATGATTTATATAGCCAAAAGAAAAATCACACCTTTGATTTCAGCCGGTGTTGCGAAGATGGTGTTCTAAAAAAAAGATGGTAGCAGACATAAATTTACATAAAAAGTCAAGGCGCTCGTAAGAATTCCCACAGAATAGAGGTGGGGGACAGGCGGCGTTTGCGCTCTTGTGTAAGAATGGCGCATCTCCCCCCGCACGCCCCTACACTGGTGTGTAGGGTTAATACAAAGGAGGTGTGGCTTGCTTCAGTTACAGCTCATCCCTACTGTAAAACCAAAACATTATCTCTTGACTGACAGCTTACAGCGGACTGTACCCTCACACACACTGGAGTGCTCTTTCTACCGTCCCCGATCGCTGCGGCAGACCCACACATGTGCTTGGATATACGTGGTTCAGTACAACCGTGAGCACAAATTAATGGATTAGCTTCTGGGTGAAGTAAAAGAGCATAACGAAACATGTTTGCTCTGTAATCCTGTGGAATCGTGCTCCAGGACTGGACTACAAACCGACGCCAGAGCAAAACATGCTTGTATTATTTACTGGCAATCATGCTGTGGAAAGCGGATATAAAGACATGCGTTAATTACAGTATTCAAAGGAAGACGACTGAAGGCAAGTATTTGGACTGCGATGTTTGCTAGGAACAGCGGCCATACCCAAGTCATCATCACCTTACATAACTGGGATTTGTGTAAGGGTAGCGACCAAGACGTTTGATGAAATGCCCTTCTCTCCAGCTGCAGTTGGTGCGTGAGTATAAAAATTGTTGTTTCCGTGTTTATTTCTGGAGTCAAGCATGAATATTCTTTTTTGTTGTTGCTTTGTAAATACAACACGAAACCAAATTTAAAATGCAAGTATAAGTCGTTTTCTTAAAAATTGTACATGTATATATTGCAAAGGGTTATGAAATATAAGTGATCATTATAAATGCATTATGATGGAAAACGTCTTGATAGCACGGTAACACAAAAGAGTTGTTTTCGTTGAGGATGCCCATTTTCCCATCACGGACTTGAGCACTGCAGAGTATGCTTGGTGCATTTCCACATCCCAGACGCAGGCAATGAACAATTGCCTCAAATATTAGTAGTCAAGCTGTTACCGTGTAATGCACACAGCAATATCTAAACTACCGACATTTTCCAAACGCTCATTCAATTTTATACCGGAATCTTGGTTTTTATTATTTGTTTAATATCTGACCGACTCTTGGCATGAAACCTATAGCTGTGGCGAAGTTCACCAGGGATTTTGAGCATTACCACTTGAGGCACAATAAATCTCTACGTATTAAACGCTGGCGTGATGAAATGACGAATACGCCAGTGGGTGTTATATTGATATAAGTTGAGCAACAGCGCCCTCTTTAGTTTTCATGAACCAACGCTGTGAATTATTTCTTTGACCCATTTCCTCAATGGCCTTCGGCGCTGTTCTGTGATTCAGTCTCTAAAAACACTTTTGTGATTGGTTTACTTTATCGGCAACGTGAATTTTTTTGCAAAGTGATTGCATCATCTTTTACATATAAGAGCAGGTAATGGTTTTAATGCTATTCCGTGGCTATTTAAATGTTAAAAATCAGATGAATAACACAAATTTAGAAAAGATCTAGAAAACGTTTGTGACGTTTGTTTTTCTTCCATCTCAGGTTGCGTAGGAAGACTTTGACTTGCAGACAGTTGTGGATAAGAAGCAACGTTGTTTTTTCCACCGATTTAAAAAAATAAATATAAAGGAAGTGTGTTTTGTACTCCTGTCATACTCCTGACTCCTCAACCGAAGTGTAATAGCTTCTCCTCCTTCAGGTGGGAGACTTCTTGTCATTTTTTGACGGGAAACAAAGACAGAAGCTGTTGAATGTGAATAACTAGTACTTTTGAAAGACTACCCAGGAGAAATTAAACGCTTGAAGGGAAAAACGACTTCAACCGCAATAATAATAATAACAACAACAACCTGTGGCAGTAACAGCTCGAGCAAGTGGCGTGACTGATTACCAGCGGATATAACCCTGATAGACTGATTTTCCACTTAAGTGAAGTGAATGAATTATGGTGCCCGTACCTCCGTCCTAATTTTCACTTTCAATTTTTACAAAATGCAGAACGATTTTTCAACCCGAGGCGCAACAGTAAATTTCGATAGGGGAGTAAAGAATGACGGTGGCCCATATGTATCTGGCTTCGCCGTGGAGGCCGATGCTGACACACCCGTAAATCAAGGGGAACTTGCGTTCGGCGCGGGCGACGTGCGAGTCCTGCAGGAGAAGCAGGCTTACTGCCGACAGAGAAGCAGGGTTACCAAAGAGCTGGTGGGTGGCGTGGATTCGGTGGGGAGGGGACACCTCAATTGCGACGCCGATCAGCATCCTAACGTGGAAAAAAATCACATCTCCGGTCCAGCCGCAGACCAGGATAATCCAGTTAATAGAAATGGGATCGCGGACGAGTCTGGTGGAGCGCGCATGAAGGTGCCCTGTAGCTTTAGTTCATCCCTGTGTTTTTCTGGAGGAACCAAAGACGAGGGGGCTAGAGCCGCCTCTTTATGTAGGGGCAGCGGGATAGTGCGGAGTCAGTGTCAGGAGGAGGGGCGGGCGACCTCCGCGCCTGTCACTTATTGTGCTTCTGCGGGAGCGCAGCCAGCGCACGGTTTAGGTCATATGGTCAGTGCCTCGCAGGGCAATGATCGGAGGGAGGGCAACACGATACGAGGAAACCCGCTCACGCAATCGACCGAAGGACGGTGGGAAAATGGAAACGGAATCACAAGTATCTGTTCTTTGAAAGGAGATCCGGATTTAGTGATTGAGGTGTCTGGAAAGAAAATCGAGGCACATAAATCAGTCCTGGCAGAGAAAAGTGACTATTTCAAAGCACGGCAGTCTAGAGATATTCTTAAAGTGAAGGGACTGAGTTACAAGACATTGACAGTGCTGGTGGAATATATATATTCGTCTCGGATGAACGTGAATAAGGATAATGTCGTCGACGTGATCACCGGGGCTAAGATTCTTCAAATCCCGTGCGCAGTTCAAGCTGCGATGGACACCATGTCAGATCAAATCACCGCCGAGAACTGCTATGAGATTTTAACTATAGCGAAAAAGCAAAGGTTAAACGAACTGAAGGAGACAGCGTATCGTTTCATGAGTGACAACTTTCTGCAGATTTTAAAGGACCCCGCGGTATATGGGCGTCTGACGGGATCGGAGAGAGACCTTATCCTCAAAACGAGAATGGAAGAAAAGAAGTCCGTGATGGTGGCCGAAATAAACGACTTTTACGACCGTGTGGGGAGCAGACCTCAGAGCCGGAATAACAGCCGTCCACAGAGCCCGCTATCTGTGGCTTCGTTTGAAGAAAACCATATGATATATTATTATAACGAGAAGACTAAAGACTGGAGATCGCTGACTATGATGCCCGAAGATATAAACACAAAGGGCTGTGGGATTTGCACAATGTATAACTATTTATTTGTAGCGGGTGGAATAAAAGGCTCCGGGGACAAAGGGAAGCTGTCGGATAAGGTGTTCTGCTATAATCCCGTCACGGACGCCTGGAGCGAAATCAAACCCCTGAACCAAGCGCGGTCACAGCTGAAGCTGGTGTCGATGGACGGCTTTCTGTACGCTATAGGAGGAGAGTGCCTGTTCACGGTGGAAAAATACGACCCCCGTATGGACAGGTGGACTACGGTGGCACCCTTGCCCAAAGGAGCGTTTGCTGTGGCTCACGAAGCAACAACCTGTAACGGCGAGATCTACGTGTCTGGCGGCTCGCTCTTTTATCGCCTCCTCAAATACGACCCCAAAAGGGACGAGTGGCAGGAGTGTCCGTACAACAACAGCAGGAAGAAGTCCACGGACATGGTGGCCTTCAAGAGCTTCATCTATAGGTTCGACGTGAACCGCGATCACGGCGTCAACGTGTTCAAGTACAACACCATAGTGAAAATGTGGCACGACAGCGCGTCCCTGGCGCAGTCGAATCCCCTGCCTTTCAGGTGCGCGGTCATGGCGAACTGCATCTACTGCGTGAATAAAACGCAGACGCTCCGATTCGTAGTGGGGGAAGATGATGCCCATTTTGAAGAGGAACCGTTGAAAGCCCCATTTGAGGCCAAGGGCGTTCTCTTTCCGTTTATCCTAAGTGTACCCGAGAGGTTGGACAGGAACACGTAGTCAGTGTAATATAAAGGTTAATGCACGCCTGGCTTTTCGCGAGTAGTTGAGACTGTGGACAGGAACAGTTTTTAAAACCCCCAGTCGTGTTTAATGTTCAAAATTAAATTCAGTTTCACGCAAATATCTACATATATTTTTTGCATGGAGAATGGAAACATATAAAACACGACCAGGCCTTAAAAAACGACAGAGTTCGTACGTAACTTGTGTCGGATTTAAGTATACGTTTGAAATGGTTTCAATTACAATAATATGTTTGCGGTTCATTTGATGTATTTTTTCTTGTGCACGTTTCGTACCTCTGTAAAGTCGGTAAGAATAGACTCAGTTTCTGGAAAATCTTGATTGGTAACATTCGTATAAACTTTAAAATATTACGCGGGGGTATCAGAGTAGCTGTAATCTGCGCAAAGGAACCCTCTGTCCAACAGCACTGCTTCGTGATCCTAGTCACCATTACAAACCTATGCAAACCAGCGAGACTCTATCAAGGAATCTCGCTTTTCTTCGAAGAATACAGGCCCATGTAACTGAATTGTTTGTTTAAAAGGCGTTAAAAACCCTGTTAAAATGTTTACGTGATAATGCATAATGAAATTGGATGAACATCGGACCCTAATATCAATTTGTAAACTTAATGAGAAATTATTAATATTATTTAGATTCCAGCTGGGTCGGCATGGCCTGCATGCACGAATAAGCAAGGTTATTAAGTGGGATCAAAAAGAAAGCGTGACGAATTTGTTTTTGTCTGTTTTTATTGCCATGTTGCTGTCCGAGGAATGAATCTGAGCAGACATTCCTCAACTCCGCCATCCGTGCTACTAATTAAATTACTCACTTAAGCATATTGAGCAAATTCCAGGCTGCATAAGGATGTTAAGGATAAACATTTAAGACGTAAATGCAGAACTTTATACGGTTTTTGCTAAGCTAAAAATGTAACGTGAAGCAATAATCTGTAGCTATACCACAATATCTCTAAAAGACACAACAATTTTTGGAGCCGGGCGACTTATTTAAGGAAATGTAAAAAATAAAATTAAGTGATAGTGATTATGTAAAAAAATTTTAATATAGAGTCGAAGCTGATACTGTCGTAAACGTTAACTGCGTCTAGTTGCACAAAACAGCCCAAGCTGCACAGCGCGTCATCGCGTACTGCTCCGTCTTAAAGTGGGAATGAACTGTCACTTTCTGGAACTACAAGACTGTTTTATGGAGACACGGGGGTTCACTTTCCTTCCAACAATCAGACGCACTGAACACATAAAGCTATTTAACACCCCCTCCCAGGTGGAAATCTTCCCTTAACTCACACTACCCAGTTGTCTGCTCTTGTACGCCAAGTAGAAGCAGGCATGGTAAACCTCAAAAAAGTTTAATTTCTGCTTTTCTCTACCAAGAAAGTAACTGGAAGCACTTTTATCGCAGCTTCAACTATCGGTTTTCTAACACATCGCTTCCATAAGCCAGACACGTATTAAGATCTGGGTTGGTGTGATGCCGCAGTTTTCGCTTTGAGTTCGATTTTCCACCTTCCTGCATCTACGCGACGTTTCGTTCAATTTAACTGGATAGAAAAGCTTCCTTAGAGAAGTAAAAAAGAAGGTTAAATTTCAAGTGTCATGATATTTTTTTTGTTTTGTTTTGTTTTTCTAACAGGATGTGACAGATTTGTTGAAGCTGTTTTTTATTTTTTGCTGTCTGGCTTCAATGTGGAGGACGTGGATTGTAGAATGCGGCTTGCTGTTTAAAGAAATTGCTAGAAAAAAGCATCATTTTGATAGTGTAGAGCCCATATCCTTCTTACCATAAACTTTATTTAATAACAGTTATAATGCATTATAACTCTGCTTTTAAATGGTCAGATGTTGTATTTCAGTCAAAATTATGTGCACAAAATAAAAACTCATTTTGATGTACTGTTTCTTATTCGATATGTGATTATTGAAAATTTGCATTGCTGTGGCTCAGTAAACATTTAGCGCATTCAAACAGGGAACATAAACCTCGCCAACACAATCCATATACACTCTAAGATTCAGGAAATTACCAAAGAGGGATATCGGATAAGACTTCCAAAGAATCCTTGCCTTGTTATATAAATGCTCAGAGTAAAAATGATCTAGCACCTGGTATCTGATATTTGGTGTTGACCAACTCACCAAGTATTGGTTTCTTGGCATCTATAAGCTTTTGGTTCACATTGACTTCTGTGAGGAGATGGGTCTGCATTAGACTTCGTGAGGTTAATGTAGAGTGATTTTTTAAAATTATTTTGTCCATTCTCCCAGTTTCCAGTTTGAAGGATGAGGGTTTTTCCACGCTTTTGGTTCAAACCGTAAATACAAAAGCACATTCCATTCGGATGGACTCACTGTGGTTTCAGGTTTGGGTGGGAGAATGTTCTGGAGAGTGCTTTTCTGGTGTGGTGCTCAACTAGCACACAAATACGACCAATGTGACAGTAAACGTTCTGAATTTCCTCACCTCATCAAGTAGAGTGAAATATCTCAAGAGGCTGTTAGTGTTGGAACAATTCCCTGGTCGCTGTGTAGAGATTTGTTTTAATTTATTATCTCATACTTTGGCAGCGCCGCATGCTGTCTAGATTGGGTAAAAGCATGGGCTCATCAATATTGGAAATGGACTTCTGGCTATAGTGACAGATGATAATAAAAGTTAAATACTTTTTTAAAAGCATGTCCTTGGGTGACTTGTGCCTTAAAAATAAATTAAAACAATATAATAAGGCTGTGTACTCAAAATCCAGAAAGTACCAGAATACTTGGATGGATTTCCATTGATGTATTTGGATATGTTGGTGCCAAATTACCACAGACTTCTTTGTGAATTGCATCATTGTTACACAAGCAGCCTGGTTTGCCCAGTGCTTCCAGGGTAATCTCAGCTTCTCAGTAAGTGACTAGAAAATCCTGATGTGGTATAACTTTTAAGGGTTGCATGTTATCAAATTTACATCTTCATTTCTTGCACTTGCTGTAGTTTTGCATGCTTCTTCTGGGACGTTTTTTTGCTTCCATTACAAATTTTCTGTGTTCACTGGGAAGTTTTCTAACATTGGTTGCATTTTTTGGTTTGTTTTATTCCACCATTTTGACCTGTATCCTGCTAACTAACAAAGTATACATCCTGACATGCAATAAAAACAAAACAAAAAAAAAAACATTAATTTGCTTGCTCAGTAGAAGACTGCTTCATGACTGTGAGGGGTTTTACTCCGAAAAGTATTATTAAGGAATATTATTTCCTCATCTGTAAATGCTGTGTGATGCCAAAACATCAGCCTAAACCCATAATTCAGTTTGTTTATTTGTGGGGTCGCAAACGGCTTGGCAAAGTAAGAGATCCCAGGAGAAGCCGCACGGTGTGTTAAGACAGTTTGTAAAAGTGGAATTTCAAACATCTAATGCCAAAGTGTGTTTTGTCTGTGTGCCTTTTCATGGGCACCATACGGTGTTAAAAAGAACTGGCAGACAGGTTGGTAGGTCAAAGCCAGGGAAGATGTGTCTGTGGCGCTAAAATAATCCCTTCTCCCTGTGAGTGGGGTGGATGTTAACCGTGCAAAGCCACAGATGCCCATTAACCACCTGGGGAATAGAATTCTCTCTTCCGCTAATCCTCAAGCTGCCGATTATGACGGAAATACCGAATGGGATGTGAACCAGTGCCACACCGGTGTGCCAGCTAGTGGCATCAATGTGTAGGGATGCCTGTGATCCTACTATGGATATAACATGTCTGAATGGCAGGAAATTGTGATACCCAATGCATTATCAGTATTTTTCTTTATTCATCTTTCTTTTATCATTACAATGGCCACAGTTGACTTTGAGTAATTACATCAGTTCTATTGAAATATATATGCCTGATACAGTGTCACATTTATTATATTTAATATTTAGTGAGGGTAGCAGAACTACAGCATAACAAAACCTCCTTATGGTCTCTGCCCTAGATAGGTGTGTACCAGTATCAGTTACAGTTCTTACAGCCAGGGTCAGGCTGGGGTCAAGGTGCATTTTAAATAGACTTCAAACCCCATGAAGCCCAATGATTTGGCTCATAAGTGGATTAGCTGTCGGTTGTTTTCTGGTCTGACATGGGGAGGAGCTTTAGGTAAAAGCATGAGACCCACATGGGACCTGAACCATGGAAACCACCATCCCCTCCCTGTGACATCATGTGGGGGGTGTGGGGGTGCAGGATCTCTCCAGGAGAGCTAAAACTTCCACGTCTGCCCCCAGTGACCAGCCCCCAACAGTTTCCAGGAAATCAACGAAAGCCATTATGTTTACGAAGAAACACAGGTGATGGAAACTCTGAGTAAGACTTGACCTCTTTAACCCTCATACTAAACTTTTGACATAAGTAAGCATTTACCTTTCTTTACCTCAGCATACCATTCTGTGAACATGTCAGTTCAAGATAGAAAATTAATAGAGAACCCGTTCCTCCATCCTCCGGTCTCATATGACCTAATGGAGAACCATTTGAGTAATTATAGGGTCTCTGGGCCCCATTCCGTGTAGAGAAAGCAGTATAGCTGAGAAAAATGTGTGCTTGACACACAAGATGTCTCCCACTGTTGACTCACTGATGGATTCCCACGCAAAACAACATGATAAAGGGAACAAGTGCTACAGCAGAACGAGTCTTCAAATGAATGAGCAATACACAGAATTTTATCACTCTTCATTGTCAAAACATGAGCCTCTTCACTACAAAGAGATTAAATATTATTCTATGCTTCTTCTATGCCCCCTGCTACAGTAGACTTTAATTTCTCAACAATCACACTCAACAATGTACAGTACTAGACGTCACGTCACAGTTCACCGTTTCGTTACTATTCTACAAACGGTTGTTTCTGAATTAATTTTGCTGACCACTAGGGGCCACCGAAGAATATCTGTCTGTTGATCCTCTGGAGCCATGGAAATATCCACATGGTGGCAGTATTTAACCACAACGATAAGTACAGCAATATGCGTCATAACGTTTGACTGCCAAAAGGTAAAGAATTGTTGCATGTTACAGTTGTCATACTGCATTCTGAAGTGATTGTATCTATTTGCAAAAAAGCCTCAAAATAAATCCCTGAAGACCACACAGTGCCACTGAACAGCGTCACTCGGAGGTGATGGATGATGACGGGGAGCCCGCAATAAGTCTAGAGTAAACACAGGTGACGAATGGGCGCACAGGGAGGAGGTAGACGACCGGCGCTATGCTATGACTGTGCTATGACTTGCATGATAACTTTGTTTACGTCCACCTGTGGAAAAAATGAATTCATAGGTGTCAAAGCCATGTGAAGTAGTGTCTCTGTATTGTCCAGATTTTGTGTGTGTCTGTGTATCTGTTTGCTTGTGTATCTGTGTGTGTGTGCATACGCATGCTTCTGTAAGTGTTACCTTGTGGGGACGAGATTACCCCACAATGTGATAAAATCCTGTAACATTTTACCTTGTGGAGACATTGTTTCAGTCCCAACAAGGATAACCTAAATTTTATTAAAATGCAATCAAAAACCTTAAAATGCTGAAAGACTTCTATTTTTTTTGGTTACTTATGGTTACGGTTATAGCTGGGTTGGGGTTAAGCTTGTCATTACAAGGATTAGGGAAGGCTCTTTAATTACTGGAGAATGGCTTGCTAAACACTCAGAAAGGTCCTTAAAGATTTTGAAAGAATCTGTCCCCTACATTATCAGGTGTCTCTTCCAGGATTTACATATAAACCAGATACTTGTTGCTAGTGTGCCGACCTGAATTGAAAGCCAAATGATTATATGCTGGTTAGGATGTTGTCCACAGAGAACAATTGGGTTGAGTTCATAGAGCCACCTATCGAGACGGAGATCAAGGTTCAGATGATGGATATCTCTGCTACCCCACAAGCTTCACCGTTTACCCTCTTTGATAGCAGGTCACAGATCACCATCAAACTGTTGCTGATTCACCCACATCCGTGTTGAAGCCACACAGCTGAACAAAAGTATTGTGTTATTATATTAAAGCATAAAATCAAAATATCCATTTTCCAAGGACAAAGTTACATCACACTTATTGAGAAGTACTAAATGTACTGGCTTGCAAATTATTTTAGCATAATATAATTATAGAAATAGCTCAAATGATGGAATCCATCCATTTTGAACTTGAATCATTGACTGTGCCGAGTGCAGTCCACTCTGGGGCCAATAAAGATGTCTAATGGCCAATTCACTCATGGAAGTTTTGGCCCCTCAGACACCAAGATGGCATCGGTATGCTAAGAAGCAGGAGGAGGTGAATTATTATTCAAAACCTACGGTTAAAAAGCATTTTTATTTTAAATGTGAAGTTGTTGGGCCTAGTAAAATAAAGCTTTCTGAAGTTTTGAACCTTTTTGAACGACTGTATTCAAAATTGGTTCAATATTACAATCCAGCCTTGTGTCAACATGCATTCGCATCTGGGACTAGGAGCACCACTTGATATTGTAGCTGTCCATTACATATATATTACTGTATGCATACTATATTACAAGTGAGATATGGGCAGTGGGTCATTGTACGGGTGACAGTGCTGCCCATTCTCTTGCACCTCTTATTGTAAGCGATGCACCACTAATATCCCACTACGTCAGTTTCAGGTATCTCTCGATTGGTATATGTGATTTACCAAGGACCTCAGAAGGAAGTGTGATTGGATGTGACACGATCAGGGTCAAGGAACACTGTAAATGCATAGTACACTTTGGTGACATCTACTGGCGATGAGAATGTTGAGCAGTTAAATAAAGAAGAAGTTGTTAAATAATTGAACCTTTAACACCGTCAATTGTTAATCATTTTAAGGTGATTTTAGGCATAATAATATACTATTGCAATGGCATTTCTAAATGTTCAATGCATAATTATACTAAAGTTTTAAAACTGTTATGTTGCATTTACCATAGTTGAAACACTTTTATTTATTGCTATTTTTAAGTATCGTGTTGGTTCTGGTGGTTTTTTCAGATTTACTATTTTATTGCAATTCTATCTCATTTTTGTTCATTTTATTTAAATGATTGCATTTCATAGCATTGAATATGAAAGTTGCAAACTTAGTCTCATACTTGTGAAGTGACAATTGAACTTGTGTAATTCAGTGTTTATTTGTATAGTGCATTTTCTGAGCATTACATCGTTTCAAAGCACTTTACTTTATCTCTGCCCAAACACCCAGGTAGCAAGGGCACAGTGGCAAGGAAAATCTCCCTAGAAGGAAGAAACCTTGGGAGGAACCAGACTCGAAGGGGGAGCCGCTCCTCCAGGGGCTGGCAGAGGAAGTCAAATGAACGAAATCCTAATTTAGACAGTCCAAATTTTAAGATTGACAATAACAATTAAGATATTTGTTATGGGCCGTAAGTGTTTTGGATATGTGTACAGGACACCTCAGTCTTCTGTCCCAAGCTCCACTCGCCAGTTGCTGCTTCCACCCTCTGACCTCTGATCCTGGCCTGAGGATGAAGCCTGCTGGTCCACATCTAGCTCCAGCTCTTGCTCAAGCTTTGTCTGTTGCTATTGCCGTGTTGGTTTGCTGTTTTCTGATTGACTTCTGCGTATGACTGTTTTGGTTTCTCGGTTTCTGACTTTCCGCTTCGGCCCAATTTGTACCTTTACCTTCGGATTGTTTGTCTTCTGGTTTGAGCTCTCGCTTAGCTCCTGACTCTCTTTGCTCACCCCTTCAGGTACCGTGCTTTTGGACTGTTTGTTTTCTGTACATGTCTGTTAGGTGTGTAAGGAGTGGCTGCCTTTTTGTTTCTGCGAATGTGGTGTTTACTGTTGTTTTGGTTAGGGAGTTACACTTTAGTCTTTTTGTTTCCTCTTGTTTTTGTTACCTTTAGAGTTAGCTTAGTTTGGGACGTGTTCGTTAGCTGTCTTGGTTGTTGTTTTGGCCTGGATCACTCCCGAAATTTGTTGCACCTTATATTTGTAACCGTGTCTGTGAATAAATATAAAAAACTACAAAAAAGATCCCTGTGTTCCCCTTTCCCGTTCCCTGGTTGTCTCATCTTCCCCTCTCCCTTTTCCTTACCTTTCTGGCGACCCCCAACCCTAGACTGGGGATCGTAACATATTCAATTAAATTACTTTACTAACTATACATAAAATACTGTGGCCAGGTAGTCAGTGTCACGGAGGATACTTTGAGTTACCTCAAGGTTTTACTAACTGTTTTAAAACTGAAAGGTCCTTTGTGTCTCAGGCAATTTTTGAACTTGTATCCTTGACTGTGCCAAGCCCTGTCTAAATAGTTCCGTTCTACTTGTGCTTTGACTGGTTTGTTTCCTTAAACGAAAGACTCATCCAGCTGTTTCACATTAAGATCAATGACACATGCATGAATATAGGACACTAACCAATCAGCAAGCAGTATGAAGTCATTGCTTGAGTGAAATTCAAGTCCTTCCAGCTTAAGTTAACCCAGCTAAACTCTGCTCATTCATAGGCACCTTCTGTAACATAGAATGGATAATCAACATGTTTGGGGAACGTCTGACATTGTTAGTTGGAAGTAGGGCTGGATGACATAAACAACACATCGATTTATCATCATATAAAATGTAAACAATAAGAAAAGTAGAAACTTTTATGAATTATTGGCAAGGAACATTCTTTGATAGCACATATCAACCTATTACATCAAAGAAACAAATGCAGTTCCATCCAGTCATCTGGTGGTCTTTTAAGAACAGACAGTCTTTGCCCAACAAACACACAGCGAGTTTAGTGCAGTTAGTGGAGCTCAGCACACTCAGCTACTCTTCTGGTAATACGCGTGATTCATGGAAGGCGTGAGCACTCCCTCAGAGGAAACTCTGCTGGTGAAGAAAGCGACAGCTCAGCAGCCACAACATCCATTAGCTATTGTGGATAAACAAGGTAAAAAAGACTAATCATTGATGGCGGTCTAAATTCTGGCGAAAACTTGTGCCAACGATAGCTGGAAATGCTGCAAGCTAGTGATAGGCAAATGAAGCTTCATGAACCAATTGCTTTATTTTCTGACCCCGCTAGATGGTGCTCTCTTTAAAAAAAAGGCTCAAATCATGCCTAAAAACAAAACAAGACTCCCATGTAGTGGAGTCAAAAATACCGCAGATGGTTCATGACTTGGCCATCACTACTGCATACCTGTTTCACCCGCTGAAGCACTACCATCCAGAAGAACATACAGAGAGAAGATTCCCTCTTCCAATCTGAAGAATTACAGGACACCATCACAAACTGTCACGTTGCGGGTTAGCGCAGCGTGCCTGGATGCGAGCGGCGTCGGGCAAACAAGGCAACGGAGCGGGATATCC
>JAODUD010000026.1:21764332-21774769 GCA_026784285.1 Stomatorhinus walkeri
GGGTTTCTTTACTCTTCTTTGCTCTTCACGCAATTTTTAGATTAAATGAAAATATCTAGCCACCATCCAGCTCTAGCGCAACATTTGTAAAGCACCCCAAACTAGCCACTTTATAATTGTACATTTTAACGAAAAAGGGCTACTTGCAACGAGCCAGCTATGATATCGATGTATTTTAGTAATAAGCTAAACCATCTCCAACCAAGATTATGCAATAAAAAATATTAATTACAAATAATAATATCTTAAATGACAGGGATTTTGAAGCAAATGCCCCCAGACAGAAACGCATAGATGAAGTGGGCAACATCTTTCAAACAACAAAACCAAAGACGTAGGACTGCTCGAAATTAACGGGCGGCCATAAAAATCATAATTGTACCGTCATAACACTTTTTTATGTTATTAACTTTAAATGCGTTAATACTCCAATGGGCGAATAGCGTGAACAAAGATTACTAAAGTAATTTAATTTCTATACTGAATTTGTAAAACCTTTTCTTGAGCATAATGAGAAGCTGTTGTTGGAGCAGAACCAGCAACCCCATGGAAGTTACACCACAAAACTTCCCACTGAGCCACCAAGCCACTAATTTCCCATCTTTGTCTTACCATAGCGACAGGTTTGTGTAAGATAACGACATAAGTTGTGAAAGCAACGACTTTGGATAACCAAAACTTGTTTTTTAAAATCATCCTTCAAAACAAAAAATAACATCTCCCTGTACAGGAACATATGTACTTGTAGGCGGAAAGAGGGGATTTTCCCTTCATGTGTATTTGAAATGAATCATTTCCCTATACCACATGTTTTCTAGGTTTATCCTGTCAATCATCCTGCGATAACCCAGACATTATTATATAGTAAGAGGCACTGTAGAATACACATCAAATTCATTTGTACTCCTTCCAAGATAAACCATCACTGGAATTTTACAGAAGGAATTAAAGTTCACTGATAACCTACTAATAACCTACTAATTACCTACTGATAACCTATTATTTAGTCCCCGCTCTGGGATTGGTACTTTTCGCTAAACCATGAACTACTGGGTGGGGCTTATAGCAATAAACTTTGCTGATTGGTTGACCAAAGCACTGGCACTAACTTGGAAATTATGCAGGAGTGCTGGTATTAGGTAGAAGGCAAAAATTGAGCAGGTGCAATTATTTTTGTATCTCAGTTATATTAAATGCATTAATCAATACATTTTTTTGCTTCGGTTTCTACATTTCTGGAAAAAAACTTGATTGATAACCAATATACTTTTATCTAATATTATCTAATATTGCTGGTGCTGACAGTGAAACTTGCGCTTATTATTGAAATAATGTTACATTGTTTTTAATTCTGTAAAAAACTAAAGATTGATCTGCTGGCCAGATTTAATAATGAATTATAATGTCACGGGCTGTATAAATAAAGTCCTGTTTACACTTGGTTTTAAAAAGTTTCCGGGGCAATCGATCACTAGTAGACAGCTGAGACACATCGCTGGATCTCCAAGGTGTCCAGCTGACCACTTGTGTTCAGATTTAGTTACTGCTCTATGCACATTTATTGTATCATCCTTGTCAGGGACACACACAGGACACATTAGCATTTACACTACAAAAAATACATGGCTAAATGCATCCCAAACCACCATGGCAAGTGGTTTGATCGGATCACAATGCGACCTGATCTCATCACTCAAGATGCGTTTTAAAACCAAGTGTAAATAGGGCCTAAAATGCTATGTCCCATTTTGAACCAATGCGAGAAGAGATTTTCCTGTATGTTTAAGACAGGGCAATCAATCCCTCCAACCCCGGAAATAGGTTCCTGAACATAAGTGGGGGAGCACCTACTGATTAAACACACTAAAAACCAAAACAAGCCAACTCAAATATGTAGCCAGTCACCTTCCCAGTTTCAAGATTTTACACCTTCAGATACTTCAGAAATTCATAGAACCCAGAAGTTTATATTGGCAGTGATGTATGACACAGTTTATCTGAAAGTACACATGACTGCAGAGCTACAGTAAAAGGCTATCCTTAGGCGATGGAAGAAGCCAGGGCAGAAAGAGAAAGCTCACTGGCAACCTGGCTGAGTTCCTCCTCTGAAGCTTTACATTTGAGACTTTATTTAAATAAGCAAATATAAACAAATGCACAATCACTACATAAAAACGAAACTAAGCATGAAAAGACCCAGAATTCCATAGGAGACTCACCTCAGACGCAGCTGTAAATTTACGGCAGGGTCGCATTAATATCAGGTAGCTGTGACATACATTGTTCCAAAAAGTCTCATAACACACAGAAAGGTTTGGCCTGGTTGTTAATCAGTGTAGGATACAATGGATTTAAATACAGATCAATTGCCGTTCTTGCAGTCCTATGTTTCAGATATGCATCTTGCGAGTAACGACCATTACAACTGCAGCAACAAAAACCAGAGAAAGGTGGTGTAGGTAGCAAGGAAAAAAAACTTGTTCTACTTAACACTGCTGAAATGGAACAAAACAAATGAGGTTTTAAGCGGAGTCTCTAATTCTGTGCCATCCTGGAAAACTCATTACAGCCCCTTAAACTAGTCCCCAACCCGTGAAAGTGTTAATGGCGATATTGACCTCTGACTTTCAAACTCAGGGGGATGGGGGTTGGGGGGGTTACTGTTTAGTGTGCTGAGTGATATTTTGTTTCGTTTTTCAGACTAGTGTCTGACAAGACCATGACAGCCGGATTATTTCAGATTCAGTCAAAGCATCTCCAGGGTATCTTTGTGGTTTATCTTATCGTCATGAGATCAATCTAATCTGAAACAGTGCAGCTATCTCTATGATCTAAATGAATAAACAGGAAATCCTACAATAGGGGCACAGTTCCCTAGGTGAACTGCACGGCACCTGTTCAAGCCGTGAGAACCAGGTCTGATACTCATTAGTCATACTGCAGTCGCTGTAATGAACACGGGGGCTACATAAGGAAAATCAGAGAAACATTCTTGGTGAATTAAAAAAAAGTTCAGTGACCAAAGGCTACAATGTTTCACTGCTTATTTCACCTTTTATGCCCTAACAATATCAAAGCAGCATTAAATTAATGAGTTTCTGGCTTTTTACACCCTTTTAATACAATTGAGAAAGTCAGTCCCTGGGCCAATCCAAGGTTAGGTTTTGAGTTGGTGACCCCCCCCAATCACAGGGGCAGCATCCTTAGCCGCTTAGACACGCACCACCTGCTTGAAAAGTGCAGCACAAACATAGCAGCAGTCATTCTGCAACCCTGACCAACACAACGGCAGTTAAATTTACCATTCTTTATTAAGTGATTGGGGAAACACACACAGCTCCCCTGTGTGCGAGTGTATGCATATTCTCTATTATTTTTATTTATTTGTTATTCTACTTTTTCCCTCTCCCTCATCTGTTGCACCTGTCTTATTTCGTCTCTGCACTTTGTTTATATGTACTGCACCACGGTTCAGGGGAACATCATTTGGTGTCACTATATGCTGTGAATTGTATCTAGATGGTATGACAATAAAGAGCCACTTGACTTGACTATGGCCATGATTATATAAAAATGTAACTCAAAAACAGGAAAAGAACATTGGAAAGGACTTCAGCCCGTATATACAGGTACTGTATGGCTGCTCAGTCCGCAGCACTGTTGTGTCACACCTGCAGCCCTGGGGGACGTTGGAGTCACACCTCGGGCTCGTGTGAGAAGCTTGCATGCTCCTGTGTAACACAGGTTTCCTCCAGGTACTCCAGTGTCTTCACGCAGTGCAAAGACATGCAAGTGGAGCTCAGCACACAGCAAGCCGGCAGCAAGAAACCAGCACTAAGAAGAATGACTGATGATCAGCTGCTGACGATTGTGATGGTCTGTGCTAGAACACACCAGTACGATTTGAGGTGATGGCTGACATACAGCCAATCAGAAAACTCAGTATCACCAACTAGCTTCAAAGCCAATTCAAACATACTCATTCAGCCAAAGGCCTCTACGAATGTGGAGTATGCAGCTGAATGCCAGTTTGTGAGCTATAAATAAAAAAGGTTTTGATATGTGAGTCTTCAAAGTAACTAACATATTTCCAGCTGGAGAAAGCCAAAAGATCTAAGCAACCATTTCTTGGGAGTCACATGCTCCAGGAACACCTCTACTAGCCTGATACCACTCCATGTTCCCTGAATGCTCTTAATGCTGCACTTTCTGCTCATTTGAATATTAATATTAATAGGTTCTTGCTTTGTTTGGGAGCTGTTGTGTAGCTCCTGCTCTGGTACCGCTTACACTTGTACCTGAGTGTTCACTGGCAGCTCAGCTGGGTTGCATTTACGCCAAATCCACTCTTTGGCGGCCTTACATTTGTAATGTGCTATTTGCCGCTTTGGATTAAATAAATGTAAATGTGAATGAGTGCATCTGCTGCAAGGACATGCAATGTGCTTCTTTAGCTGAAGAAGAGGACATTGGTGGTGGTCTCACTTTTGTTTCTTATTCTTGACTTTCAGTGAAAAACAGAAAACAAATATAAATACATTTATGAAGCTCACAGGTGGGGAAAAAGTAGGACATACTTGTTTTGCAGAAACTAGCTTATCAAGATCTTTTCCTAGCACATTGAGAAACCCTACGAACATATTAAGAGAAAAGCATATGACCCAGATCAAATGCAGATAACATCACAGCACCGTTGACGGTTAAAGGATGTCATGTGTCATTATGATAGTGCGCCACTCACCTACTATTTGGTGCATGATCACACTCTTTAGATCTGTTCACACTTTCTAAAATATTCTGTTATCTGCTCCATCAGATGCAAATAAAAGGTATTCCTTCTTCCAATCAAAGATCTCAGAAAGGGGAAGGTGATTGCAAGCTTATAGTTTGGAAGGCCTGGGGGTTTGCAAAGCGCCATTGCTTTGGGAGAGGGGTGAAGCTGGACAACGTGGCAACACCAGCACATAGCTTATTGAAAATATATATATCCACACAGTGTATGTGTGTGGGCCAGGTATACATTACATTGTGGGGACCAAATGTCCCCCACAATGAGATAAAAACCTGTTATCTTTTGGTCTCCACAAGGTGCAGATTCAATTTAAGAATCTGTGACTGCCATCAAAATACTAAAAATGCCAAAACTGTTGTATTTTGTTTGGTTACTTACCGTTAAGGTTATGGCTGGATAGGGGCTAGGGCTGTCATTGTTGGGATTAGGGTTTTGCCCATAGAAATGAATGGACGGTTCCTACAAAGATGTAAGTACAGGTCTGTGTTTGTATTATATTATACTGTGGGGACCAAATGGCCCCCACAATGTGATAAAAAACCTGTTGTTTTGACATTGTGGAGCCCATTTTTCAGGTCCCCACAAAGATCTATGAATGCTGTCAAAAACCTAAAAATACAAAAGTCTCAGATTTTGTTTGGTTACTTATGTAAGATTTTAGGGATAATCAAATCAAGCTGTCCCTATGTTTATATGTTGAAGCATGTTTGGTAGTGAGCCAGGGGGAAGTTTATTTGGTTCCTTTGAAAGATTTTGATTAAATGGATTGTTTAGCATTGAGCCACTGAGGTACCATGAGCAAGGTACAGTACCACCCCCAAACACTGCTCCCCGGGCACTGAGTTAGCTGCCCCCTACTATATTACGTCACATATGGGTTAAATGCAGAGGACACATTTCATTACTGTGTGCTGTGGTGTGTCAACAATGACCACTAAATTTGAGTTTTGTTGTATTGGTCAAAATTTTATGGAGGCAACAAAAGTTTATTTTGTGACTATTGTTGCGAGCTAAAACCTGATCCACTGGAGCTACCAAACAGGAAGCAGCACAGGGCCGGTATTACGTTAATATTTCATTATTAGCAGAAGCCTTATGCCTATATTATTTACAAATGTGACCAGTAATTTCTGACTAATAATTTGATATTTATTCGATATGGAGTCGGCCTTTACAGCTGTAACATTCATGCGATTTATGCTAAAATAAAAGCGTTTTCTGTTTTTTTCTGCTCTTGAGGTTACTGTACCAGAAGCCCAATTTGAAAAATGACATCCTTTAATGAGAAATCTACTGCTTTTCATTGCCTACTACACGACATGTTACAAATGTAACTTCTTAATGGTTAGGGAAAGTAAAACTCACACTGGA
Source organism: Stomatorhinus walkeri (assembly GCA_026784285.1). Taxonomy (NCBI): domain Eukaryota; kingdom Metazoa; phylum Chordata; class Actinopteri; order Osteoglossiformes; family Mormyridae; genus Stomatorhinus; species Stomatorhinus walkeri. The sequence goes on from JAODUD010000026.1 coordinate 21,770,496, forward strand.
GTCAACAAATTTATTTAAATTAATTTTCCATCCATCCATCCCACCATTTTCCAAAACTGCTTATCCAGTTCAGGGTGGCGGGTGGGTCCGGAGCCTATCAGAGGCAGCAGGGAACAACTCAGGAGGGGGCGCCAACCCACTCCAGTTTAATTCATTTAAAAAATTGTAATTTACATAGAAATTTTGATTATGAAGACTCATTAACAATTATTCTGACCGAGTGCTTTAACCACAAATGTAAATTTGAGGAATATAATGCTGCCTGACTGCATTTAACTGTAATTACTGTTCAGCCTCTTATATAAGCAGAAGTGACTGCCTCTCACTGTAATGCGGTGCCTGTCAATAGCTGATTTCCTCCTGCTGTTTCCCCTTGTTATTTCACTTGTTACTTTGTACTGTAACTTGCTCAGCCTCCTTCTCTTCTTTCCCTCTAAGATAATTATAATACTTATTTACTTGCAATTACGTTAAAAACCAGCAAGCATCACAATATAAAACAGCATGTGACCAGAAATAAAGTTTAAGAAACGTCTTCAAACACTTGTTGGTTGGATGGGGTTTTGTGACAGAAATTATGCAGAACAACGTTTCCAGTTTACTAGAACTTGCCAAAAATGAAGAAAAAATGGTGACACACCAAAAGTTCAACTACAGTTCTCCTGTCGTCATGATGTCACCTACCCCTATTTTATCAAGGCGAAGAACTCAGCTATGCATATTACACAGACACATACAAAACAATGTCAGTTCTATAGATCTACCTCTTCTATAGAGTTTTTTAGGGAACCTCATGTACACCTCGAGTATTTACCAAAGCAAAGACTTCAGTTAAAGGGCTTTACTTAAAGACAAAAAGGCAGTTTCTCCCCTAGGCTTGAAAAAACAATCCTTTACCTGATTTTATGAACAACAGGACACCCAACATAATTTAAATGTTATTAACGCACTTCCACATAGGATGGACACTTGCATAAACGAGAACAAGTCATAAGCATGCCTTGTTCTTTTGCATCGTGGATGTGTATGACCTAGACACGCAAACCAATGAAACCAGTCAATCCAGTCAAGGTACACTTTCAAAGCTGGTCTGTCGGCGTGGAATCCGTCAACACTGTATTTGTGTGCTATCATATAATTAAAATCATTTAAAACAAAGTCTCAATAGGTACACAGGTATGCAGAGTGTCAGACCATTGTTGTATTCAAGTTTAGGCAGATTATGCTGGCACTTTACAAGTTTATTCATAATTATAACCCCATGTGCATAATTTAATTTGCATATTATAATTAATTTTCCTTTGCACAAAGTGCTGCTATACTGACCGCAGGCGCAGGCTGTTCTTGGGAAGGGATGTGTTAACTGTGCTGTCTCAGCACGTATTTTCTCTTGCCGACAAAGGCCTGCTAGCATAGCGCAGCTAAGACATAATGAATACCGAAAGCCAAAATTAAAACCACCAAAGCGTAAGTTAAATCATTTGTTATTTTCATATTTTTGGTGCCAGAATTTATCTGTCACTCAAAACCACGCACTTCTCCGGGTCCCGCACCGGGTGACCCTGCAGCTCCGTCACCTCCCCAGCAGAGGACGCCCTGCCTGGCAGTTAACAATCCGAACTAGCGATTAACGCTCACATAAATTTAACCCAAGTTTAACATATTTAACCCAAAGTAATACAGCAAATTAGTAATAAACAGTCCCCTACTGTAGGTTTCACAAATGTCCTTTGAAGGGAAAAATATTCATGCATTAACATCGCTTCAACATTACCATTTAGCTTTAGGCTAGATATTGTGAAAACAGTTTTAAAATCACTTCTTAATTAACCGAATTCGTCGTCTGCTCACTGCTTCATAATTCTCCGCACGCATACTACTAGACGCCTCCGCGCGAACGTTTATGACGCGTTTGACGTCACTATCCGCCCCTCCGGAAGAACGCCTGCTGCACTCAGCTGTGCACGCGCGGCTCCGTGCACAGTGCGCATGATCGTTTCGGTTGCGTCCACTTTAAATCCCAACATAGATGCCTTTGACGAGCGTTGGAGTAGTTTGCAAACCTTACGGATTATTTACAAGGTAAATAAACTTCCCCTTATCCAGCACAATGACGGAAACGTTCTGCCTTCCCAGTAGCATTACACCATTTTGTCAACACAATATGATTTAACGAATCAATGAGGTAATGCAGCCCATAACTATATATGCTCCGGACTCATTAATGATTTACTATTTTCATTATTGGTTTATATGTTATTTACATTAACTGTTAATAATGATCAATTATGTAGTCATTGACTTTTTTTATATACCATTAAATTCGGGCAGGGGTTCCCCCACACCTCCTGAGCACTGGGGCCTGAATTCCACCCCCATTCCCCATGTTTCTAATTTCCCTGCGTACTTCGGTTTCCTCCCGCAGTTTAGCGACATACAAGCTAAGATACTAGCCTCGAAACTCCCCCTGGATATGCATCGCCCGTGGTATGTCATAGCCTCTATGTTAGGGATTCAAACCCTGAAAAACTGAAAATGTATTGCTTTTTTGTTAATTAACCAACCCCATCCGCAACCCCCCCATTGTTCCGCAATCCGGTCCACCGTGCGCGTTTTGGGAGTGTAATATGTGATATGCATTATGACTTTTCCCGAAGTATTTAGAAGTACTAGACCAGTCGTAAATGTGTCTCTATGCGCGATTCATCGTAGGTATTTTTATAATGAAAGTGTTACAGTCGTTTATTAATACTCTACATACAGGGGAATTAAATATATACAGGTCTGAATCGATTTGAGTTTTCAGGCGGTGAAATTGTAATGAACCACCAGGTGTCGCCATTGTGATTCAATTCTTACAATACCAACACAATTTAGAATGTATCGAGACTTCCTAAATAGGCTAAGATGCCTTTTGTTCTAGTTTAAACTATGGTCAATTACATTGTATGATCATTAAAATTTATTATATTATTATACGCATGCTAAATCTGTGTATATCTCGCAAGACTGTGTATCTTGAAGTTCTCATCGACTTCAATATTGAACATATTAGTGTCTATTATTATTCTGGCTGTTATCAGACAATTTAAAAAGTATCTGGATGTAACCATCATAAGAACAATCATACCCATTTTGGCTGATTTTGAGCCTTTTGACTCAAAGGCTATTCTTGCTGTTTCTCTACGTATGCAAAGCTTTATCATAGATACAAACACAATCTAGTACATGACGTTTAATTTAAATCTATGATAGAAAGTCGCTTGGAAACAAACAAAAAAAGTTACAACAAAGCACATTTTCTGCATTCCCATCCTTATCAGAAAGAGATTGCAGTTGCACACATGCACAGACAGTGCTGGCACTATCATATAAGGAAACGTCTGTATTTTGTTTTTTCCACTGCCAGCATGACTTTTCCATGCTGACTGCAGGTCCCTTCTCTGGGATTTTCCTTGCTGCTTTGTTACTGTCACACGCAGTCACAGCCAAGGGGAAGAAGTTCTGAAGAGTGACCTCACATCCGGATCCAAGCCTCAGGGAATAGGGGCCAGGAACCACAGGCGATCTAGATCTCGTATGCCGTTTGTCCAGAGACAACTGAAGCCAAGGCTTCCTCACGTTATTCTAGGCGCACAGTAGAATGTCACAAGTTTCCACAGTAAAATCACAGCATGCTTTTCTTTCCCCTGAAAGCACACATCCCATTGTCTTCCCGGTGTTTGGCTCAGAACTCCTATCTGGAGAGGAAACTACACGGAACCCCAAAAGAGGGAACGGCACAGACTTTGTTCTCCTTAACAAATGAGGGAATCAAGGAAAAGCACAAGAGAAAGGTGGACGAAGCTCTTTTCCAGTCAGACTGCAGAATGAATTCTTTGAATCCTGGCTTCTTTGGACATTATCGAAGGATGGTGCGGGTGACTTGACCTTTCTGGGACAGGATGTCGATCAACCTGACCTTAAACGCATAGCTAATATCTTCAGATGTATGGATGTGTGAAGAGAGGTCCAGCATGTGGATTTCAAAATGTTTTATAAAGAACAAAATGATCATCGTGTACATGCAGAAAGTTTGTTAGTCAGTAAGGTGTCTTCCACTATTTCAACTGACTAAATAGCATTAGCACTGACATAAGTGCCTCTTGACTACAGTCCATTTTGACCCAGGTTAAACAGGCATGAATACCAGGACCGGACTGGCCATATGGAATACAGGGAATTTTCATGGTGGGCCGATGGGTATGTGGGCCAGCAAAATGTATCGCTCAGCA
>JAODUD010000026.1:21793147-21815502 GCA_026784285.1 Stomatorhinus walkeri
TATAGTTAAATAGGACTGAACCTCCTCCTCCTCGGCTCTTATAGTTAAATAGGACTGAACCTCCTCCTCCTCGGCTCATAGTTAAATAGGACTGAACCTCCTCCTCCTCGGCTCTTATAGTTAAATAGGACTGAACCTCCTCCTCCAGCCACTAAAATCCTAAATGAACTCCGTCGGCGTGTCATTCTGCTGGGCTCCCCCGACCGTGCGGCTGCCTACCCGTGGAAGAGCTCCCTCCGGGTCGAGTCAATGGCGCTGTCCACATTGCGGATGGCTTCCTGGATGGACGTGGCCACAAAGGGGTCGCCGTTCCTACTCACCTGAGGGACTTAAGGAGATGTTTTGTCAGGTTCACAGGTCAAGAGGACAGAAAAGCACATGAAAGGCAGGATAGTTTGGATGAATTTGTCCATCACATCATTTTAAGGATTAATAAAAATAAATGGTAACACTTTACTTGAGGAGGCACAAATAATACAGTAGTACATTCTTACCTAAAGAATTAATCACAAATTAAGTGTCAGTTGCATACTTATCCCATGTTCATTCATCATTAATCAATCATAACAGTTCATGTATTTCATGCAGTTACTATGTGTTCATGATTTGTACTTGAGTAGTAACTGAGTTACTAAGGTACATGTGCCTCTCAAGTAAAGTGTTACCAAATAAACAATGAGGATAACCCTCTCTATGTGAAGCAGGACCTTTGAAACCTAAAAAACCTCTGAGAACCAAAATAATAATAATAAGAAGAAGAAGAAGAAGAAGAAGAAGAAGAAGAAGAAAGAAGAAGGAAGAAGAAGAAGAAAGGTTCACTTATTAGGGACAAGAAAAAAATGGAAGCCTGAAAAAAGGATGCTGCAATTTGTCAGAGATGACCCAATGGAGGAAGAATTCCATGTTTCCTGTTGAACCTTCCAGTGACCCTAAGATGCTTGACGTCCAAGCTGCTATCATACTCATGCTGTGCCATTGCTCTCCAGTTTCCAGCTTGGGCAATCGGAGCTTTGAGCCACCTTCCAGCATCAGACACACTTCGCAGCTCGCACTCAGCCAGCTAAACCAACAGACAGCGTTAATCCGCAACCAGAGCGCGCAGACTTCAGTAATAAAATACAGAGCAGCGCATTCACTTAATTCTGGTGGGAGCAGAGCATTGGTCTGCAGGACGGCCACACCTAATGGCAACAGCAGTGCTCCAGTGAAACCAGGTAGGAGCGAGGAGCGACCAGGCCAGCATGGCACTGCACATCCCTGCCAGGAATTGTAAGATAAAGGGAGGGAATTTGCCTGGTAAGGGCTGTCCCCACGGTGAAATTTCTTAGGCTGATTGCCAGATTACAGAGGGAGAAGGTTATGGCTTCAGCCAGAAAATCTGAAAGCATCAGCAGTGGAAAAATAAGAATCAAAAAAGTTACCCAGCTAACAGAATCCTTGGCCGTCCTTGTGTCGGGCAGGCCGTTCACACCTGTGCTTACCCTGGACTGTGAGCACCATGCTGACTGAGGAGTAGCCAATGCTGTTGCGGGCTACGCACTCATAGCGCCCCCTGTCTGCCAGGCCCACATCTTTCACTTCCAGGAAGCCCTCGGGACTGATGTGGAACTTGCCACTCTCTGTGATTTGAATGCCGTCCTGGGATTTCGATGACCGGCAGGAAGTGGAGCGGGGAAGGTGACGGATGGAGAGTTTGGAGTCAGGTGAGGAATGGAGGGCAGCAACAGACAGAAACATTACAAAAATGAGCATGTCTATCAAAAGTACTTCCAAGAATTAGCTTTTTACGGACGAATACCTGCCCCGAAGTACCCTTACAAACAACCAATCAGAGCTGCCTGAGATGGAATCTCTGCCCAAGCTTTCATCCCACTGGCTGAAAGCTGTCACACCGGCACAAAGGGCGGGGCGTCAGTCGCCGCGGTGACTGAGTGACAGGCGTCTAACCTTGTTCCATGTGATGACAGGCTCGGGTTCTCCCAGAGCGCTGCACGGAATCTGCGCATCCGTGCCAGACTCCACCGTCATGTCCCTTGGAGCATTTGTGAAAACAGGCGTTACTGATGATTTAAAAACATGTGTTAATGATTACATCAATGCTTGCGGTGATTTTAAAAAAAGAAATGCAGAATCCCTATCCAGAGGCAAAGCTTGTGCATAATGGAATTGATTAAATGCATAAATGTGTCACGACCTTGAGCTTACTATGCAAAAAGGTTCAGTACATCTTATCTTGTTCCAGTTAAAATAAGTGAATGGATACACATTTTTAAGCATATTTATTTAGGACACAGAGTTAAGACACAATCCCAGCCAATTGTACTTTCACAAGTCTAAAAAAACAGCGCTTGTCTGGGGAGGCTGGGATGGTGTTTTTTTTTTTTCTTTTTTTTATACAGGATGAATTCATAATCATACAAGTTATCCCCATGGAAACTCAAACTGTACACCTAGCAACCTTTGGATTAATTTTTAACCTGAGACGCCAATACTCTCACCCCTGGCTCAAACCGTGCTTATATGTGAAAGGAAAATGGATTTTAACAAAAAAAAACAAATACCCCCCCCCCCACCCGAAAATAAGAACCCAGATCAGAAGAAACCACATTCCCATTAACCCACCCCCCTCCCCATAAATTCCAGGGAACATGAGGTTATAAATGGCCACACAATGTAGCCACATTGGATTCATATACATCCGACAAACAAGACCAGGTTTTTTTTTTTTTTAGATCATTTTGGATCCTGCGTTTTAGCACCATGTTAATATCCAGCCATCTAGCCGGTAATTAGAGACACTGGCTTTTCTGAGTCGCTTCCTTGCTTTGTAATCAAGCCAGAGAGAGAGAGACCCTACCACTTATCCGTCTTTTGTGCCTTATGCATGTGTTGTTTTTGTAATTTTGGGCCTTTCCAGCTTGCGTATGACAAATTGCCCTCAGAGTCTCCGCAACGCTGCTGCCCCATGATTTCAGTCTCTCATGTCGCTTCTTTTAAAACCGTCATATAAACTAAAGGAACAAATGTTTGCACTAAGCGGACAAAACTGCTAGCAGGTCAAGAAAACGTGGCCCCATTAGAATTTTCTTTGAGAATTGAGCCGAAATAAATGTTATGTGGCTGTGAGGTTTCCATGGCAACAAGCGTCAGATTCCTTTTTTATTGGACGTTTCTTTCCCAGTTAGGCCCTCATAATATTCTCGAATGTCCCATCATTCTTGTCGTTAGTCTGAGCCCTAGAGTGTTATCAGTGACATCAGTGACAAATTTTGGGCTGGCAAACCATGCGGCACAGGTGGGTGACACTGGGCCAAAAACGTTGTGAATCCAGGCCAGTGGTATAACTGAGACTGCACAGGGTGCCAGGCTTCACTAATTACATCTCGTTACCTTAAATTAAGGCTAATTAACTGTTAAATTGTTAATTGGAGGACTTGGCATAGTGATTTTACGTCTTGCAACCAGGCCGAATATACCTCCTGCTTAAAAATGTTATGAAAGGTTAGACAAGTAAACAAAGCAATAAAATATTTAACTAGCTAGCTGATGTGATTCAAAGTTATAGAAAATTTTAGCCTGGATAGTACATTTAGACCTTCCTTCTCCTCCATGCTCATGTAAACTGCAACTAGTTTCTTTCATGGGGAAGTCAAATGAATTAAATAGGAAGTGGTACCTCGCTGCTGGACAGTGAGCTGCACAGCACGCCTGATACTGCCCACCACGCTGATGGCTTGGCACTCATACTCGCCCTGATCGTGCAGTGCCACGCGGGCAATCCGCAGGACGCCCGTGGAGAGGACCGCATGCCTCCGGTCAGATGGCAGTGGGCTGCCTGCCACACAACACAGTGGTCAAGGATCCAAAGCTTCTGCCTCATCTGGAATGTGTTTACGACGCCCCAGCAAACACAAACACACACTCGTGCATTAAGACGCCGAGCAGAAATGCTCACCTCCCCGAGTCCAGGCGATGACCGGCTGGGGGTGTCCACTGGCCTCACAATGGAAGTCAACTGTGTGTCCCTCCAGCACAGACTGATCCTGCGGGGTGACTGTGAATTGGGGCGTTGCTACAACGGAAGATCAGCATAGAGGGAAATGTTAGCAATTTTTAAAAGATACCATGTTTCAAGAAGCCACTTTGTCTTTAAAGGAAGACTGACAAAAATCAAGTCAGCATGGTTGGCATAAGAAACCAGCCATAAGAACATGGCAAATGAATAACTAAACTTCCTGTCCCTATTAAGCACACCCAGGTGACCATCAACCCAGAGAAAGCTTACCTTGCACTATGATGTAGGCCCCCGCGTGAATGGTGTCAATGTTGTTGCTGGCGAAGCAAGTATACTGGCCCCCGTCGCTCTCTTTGACATTCTGAATGTAAAGGCCCCCGGAGGGTGTGGTGTTAATGCGGGCGTCGGTAGGCAAGGGGGTCCGGTCACCCTTTGTCCAAGAGATACGGGGGTGGGGCTGGCCTGTAGCGCTGCACTCCAAGGTGACGCTCTCGCCCACCAGGACCTCTGTGTTCTGGGGCGTGATGACGAAGCTCGGCCTCGCTGGCAAAAGCGAAGCCCACACAGTGCAGCATTATGTCAAACTGGCACAATAACGCAGAAAGTCTTGCAGCTTCTGCATCATGACAGTTTCAGACATGATCACAAGACCCAGAAGGCGGCCTGCTATGGGTCATGATCTGAAGACATGATTTACTTTAGCTACATTTCTGATTATATTTACAGATATAAACTTTTAAGACTCATAAAAATAAATTCATCAGCAAAGCAACTGATTGTAAACAACGCAAGTATGCCAGTTGTTCCCGTTTCTCAAACGTGTGCAGTTCCATGTGCTGAGGACCACAGTTCTTCTGGTGCTAGTTACCTTTTAATTAATAATTTACACCTAAAACACCACGTGATAACTTAGTCTTCGTATAACAACTTCATGCCATTAAAAGCACGAGAGTCATCCCGACTCCATTATTGCTCTATTCTAGCAAAAAATGAATCATCTCTTCAAAACCCCATTTGAAGAGAAACAAGATGACGTGAATAGCCTTTTAAGGTAACAATACTTGGAATACAACAAAAATGATCATAGGAGGCACTGCAAATATGAAATGTGTTTTGCATTTCCAGATGTTGTTGCTGGGTCGGTTGGCACAGCCTTGGGGCCATAAATGTCACTGGGGGAGTGGGGGCTGTTATATACTTACATGGCGTCCCAAAGTACCGCAGTGTGACTTCGGAGGTCTTCACCTCCCCAGCCACATTCTTCGCCATGCACTGGTACACGCCCTGGTCAGTTTCCCGGGTGTCCTGGATCATCAGTGTGCCGTCCTCCAGAAGATTCAGCCGAGAGTTATCCCTCATGTTCAGAGCATTGCTGCCAGAAACCAATGTGACAGAAGAAATTAGTTTATGGTAGAGCAAACCGTATGCTTTGGAATACTGAAAAAGGGGAAATATACTTTAAATATAATTTAAAAATAAAACAGTCCTTTATGGGCATTCAGGAGAACAAACAATTCATCTGTAATCTCAGATGGAGGACAACAGAGCCCAACACATTGTGTGAGCTCTAGAGATGGTCTTACTTGTTTCTCAGCCAGATTATTTGAGGTTTGGGGTTTCCCTCCGCCCTGCAGGTGAAGTACACGGTGTTTCCTGAGGTGACGTCCACATCCTGTGGCTCAGATGTGATCCTGGGGACCTCTGGGGTGGGGAGAGAGCGGGAGTATGTTTACTGGAAGGACACTAGCACGGCTGCCTGCAGGCGAAATGCCCGTGGACGTGAATGGGAGTCGGGTCCAGCAGGAGACGTGCAAGCCACACAGATGAATTTAAAGCTGCATCTGGGTCAATAATTCTGGAGCAACACAACCAGACAGATGCAGCTGGTCCCAGAATAAATTATCTATCTGTCACACTATGTACTTCACATACTTTAAGAGTTTGCTGGATAAAAAGCTTCTGGATGAGAATATCTGTAAAACACAAGCTGTTATCTTTCCAGCATCGAAGAAGTAACATCACCGACAAACCCCAACAACGACGTACCTAACCTCTGATTAAGAGGACATACATATGGGAGGCTATTGGCAATGAGTGGACTGAGCTTGTGGGAACGTGGTCAGGGCATTTATGGTGAATGCAGCGTGTCATGGTGCTTATGAGACTGAACTCCAGGCCTTGAACACATGTGTTGCACACATTTGTCAGGGTGGGAATTTCAGACCCTTCATTACAAAAAAAAAAAGAAAAAACTTCATCGTCACCGACTGCCAATGGCTACAGCTGGAGAGCAGCTTCTCTATCACCACATACCGCGTAACACACAGCTAATTAGCGGCGTAATTACGTAAGTGAAGGCTATTCTTGTTTAGCGCTGCATAAACAAACACAGAACGGAAACCCGTCATGGGCCTGGTGCTACAGCGAGTATGGCAACTCGTGGCGATTGTTTTAACAGCTGCACAGCCGCTGCTTTGTTAACGCGGAGGGGTTGTAATGGCCGCCTCGCTCTTCGGAGACATTAGGGATTCATTAGCAGGCAAAGACACCATAAAGCTCCACAATTAACCGACGGGTCTGATGTTCTTTTAAAGCAACGTTTCCCAATCCAGCCCCAGGGGAGCCACAGACAGCCCACTTTCTGCTCCCTCCTGATATTCCCCCCAGTGGGACTGTCTGGCAGGGAGTTCCGAGGGCGGAAATTCATGGACCGACTGTGGCTCCCCAGGGACCGGGTTGGGAAACATGGTTTTAAAAGGCACTGTCTGTCAGGGCTAGAGGCTAACAGATGCTTTTGTTTTAAAGTTTTTGTGCCAATCAACAGCATTTATTTCTCTGGGAATTACTGGACATAAGCACGCCATTTGAGAGGGTACGTTAGTGCAGTGTAATTAAAGTGAAAGAAAATCTGGGGGAGCCAAGGAAGGTAAAGAAAATCTCTGGACACGATTCTTCAAAGAACACAGCTGTGAAAATGAAAGAGTATAAAAATACAGATTTACCACATGTTAGCATTTGACATTCTGCCAGACTGGTAACTTATACCATACTCGCACCATCATGCTTACACTGGAGGGAGAATTATGAAGAACTTCAACCAAAATTCCATTTGTGAGTCTGGAAATTGGTACTGGGAATGCGATATGGAAAAGGGATGGCTGGATAGGTCTGGGAACAGCGTAAGCCTGTCTGGTTCTCTCAGCTCCTATGTCATCCCATAAATTGACGAGGGAACCCAAAGTATGTCCACAGATAAAACAGACAAGCCAGAATCCTCCTGCGCTGCCGCCTCGTCTCCCGCTCCCAGCGTGCGGCACGTCTCCTCACCACACTGGAGCTCCTCGGTGGTCAGCGCAGCCACGGATCTGCCCTGCAGGCGGCTGGGGTATTCGCAGGTGGCGGCGGCCTGCGCGTTGCCCGACTCCGCATACTGCTTCAGCAGGTCGGCCAGCCAGAGCAGCTCGCAGTCACAGTTCAGCGTGTTGGAGTCCAGGCGGCTGAAAGGGCAAAAAGAAAAGCTGAAAGCACTCTGGATAAAACTGTATGATCCAGACAGGCTCCACGGGCCGAATGGCAAAGCTGCACACGAGCCTTCTGCATTTCAAAATGGAAACGACTAGGCAATGACTAACACCACTAAGCAGAGACGTGAAAATGCAAGCACAGACAATTCGAATAAAATTACTTCCATATATTTCCACAATTTCCTGTGTCCGCAGAACCACACTGGCCTTAGTTCAGAGGAAACTGGGAATTCACATCTAAAATGTGTGGCCAGTTTATGTACTTCCTCTTTATACTAAAGCTGGCCACGCAAACAGCGATCACTGAATTTGGTGTCCCTGTGGTGTCCCTGTGGTGTCCCTGTGGTGTCCCCGCGGCCGCTGGTCAGGCTTCACATAGCAGAGAGGACGGTGCTGGTCACTTACAGCCTCCTCATGGACTGCAAGTGGGAGAACGTCCCCAAGACGAGGTGTGTTATCTTGTTATTGTGCAGGAACCTGCAGGAAACATGTCCATTAATGACCTTCAGCATAAGCGTCTCCAGGAGAAAACGACGACTTCCAATGGTAATGAAGCATAAAGTGAACTGCCCTGGGGGGAGGGGGGTTCAAATATTGAGTCTTGCCCTCCCAGGGGGGACTGCTAAAGCCCCAACTGCAAAATATCCAGAACGGGGAACTTCCCAAAGGATCTCAGGGGAAAGCCTATGACCACCCCCCACCCCCCCCCCAGCTTCCTGGTGAGGAGGACATTCAATGTATGTACCCCGCCCTCTCCCCCCCCATTCTATCTCCTACTTTCCTAGCTTATTGTTCCCGTTGAAGGGGCATGCATGATCAACCAGTTATATCGCATACATAATCCAGCCCCTCAAACTGATACATTGCTATACTTACTGTAAATATCATGAAGTAAACTGACCATCTTACACTGTCTACTTAACGTTGTTTTTACAACATATTTAGCATCTGGAAAAGTGTGATTGTTCAAAATTCTATCATTGCTCAGAGCATGCTAAATATTACAATATATACGCTTTTCTTTTTGTTAAAGACAGCCCACTGACAAGGTAATACTACTATCTTGGCTTGTCAGTTATCTGGTATTCATTTTGATGTCTGCATTCGATGCTGACATCAATGTCGATTCCTTCAAAATGGCAATAAAGGCAAACTATAGTACTGAGGGCTTAAGTGAGGCTTGCTGACAAAAAAAAAAAAAGAGAAAAAGAACTTAAAGAAGTGATACTCACAATCGCTCGAGTTTTGGAAGGTGAGTAAAGGCCTGGGGCTCCAACGTCTCTATGTTATTGAAGTGCAAGTACCTGCAAACAGGAGGGAGATAAACGGTAGAAAAACACATTAGCGTGAAAAAACTCTGCAATAGACACTGAATAAGCAATACACACTTAGACATAGCTGCAGGAACTGCTTTAAGAATATTCTCATTTACAGCAATTCAAAGGCAGATTATCCAATCACTACATGGCAGGAACAGCATAGCTGGCATGAAAGAGAAATGAAATTTTTCTCTACACCTGATGTTAGAGATACCAGGAGTGTGGATTAGAAGCATAGATGCATCCACCCTATCAGCTGTCAGATGAACTGGACTCATGTCTCATATGATCCATCCACTGCACTGCACTGCACATGCACTGTCCATCTCGGGGGAATATCATGAGTTGCGACATTTATTCTAACAAGGGATTTGGTGACAAATGCACGAAAAAAACTGAACATGATACTGAATGACTATTCTGTCCTTTATCTAAAAGGGCTTTTGTACAGCCAGGATGCCACAAATGATAGTGTTGTCGCCAAAAAGCGCCGGGTACCATCCGACAGAAATGTCACACAAAATCGGAGACGCTGGCTGACCAGGGCCCATTAGTGGTGGTGCTTGTGCGCTGCCAGACCACACTTTCACTGCCCTAATGGGACTGAATCCAGTCCAAGCAGGAATAAGAAAATAGCCATCACTGTTCAGTTGTGACTGGACATTGCCCCCACAGATGATTACAAATGCCACAAATTAATCATAAAATGCTCATAAAAGAAACAAAGTGCACCGTAAGGGAAAACAGTAATTTCATACTTTCTGAAAGAGAGCCTGACTGTCTGATGTAGACACATAGGGTGGGATTCAGCCATTCGCGTGTGCAGAGACAATAAAAGGATGTTAAAATGGCTGGAGACAGTGAAACGAATCACACATTAAATCATTCTCAAAGGCAAAGGGATACCAATGGAAAAAGTCAAGAATAATGTGGGTATCCACAAGTAGGGCCACTAGCTTCCCGCCAAAATGCGCTGTAAGAATTCAGGTTTAAAAACATCCGAATGAGATTTTATAAACAAAAAGAGCGCGGGCGAGTTCGCGAGGCGACCAGAAACAAGAGCGTGATTCTTTTCACCAGCTATCTTCAGTAAACACAGCAGGAGGAAATCGACATAAATATGACGCTGGACCCGTAAAATTGAAGGTAAGAACTTGTCACCAGCATAAACTCCTTCAAGACTATATCTAAACTCAAAACAGCTGTTCGGGCTGGCCTACTTTATGAATGAGCTGCTTGTTCGGAGAGCCCGCATTTCTGCCTGAAGTTAATATGGTGACCGCGGCTTATAGACCATGAAGCATTATTCGCGACTTTGCCAAAACACTCGTTTTTCTACGGCTGGGAATAATGCAGAATAATCCGTCCATCTTTTAAAACATGCAGTCCTCTCCGCTTTTCACCCTTCGGGCTAAGTTTGATGTTACAGTTGGGTTCTGTAATAGACCGCCATTGTCCTCTGCTGCACGCGTAAAAATCACAGTACTTAAAACGGGCATTTACCTGCCATTTGAAGAGAAAAAAAACAGCTCATTACTGTACCCCAGAGAGAAAAAAAGCGGACGATTGTTCTCTTTTAAATGTATCCGCTTACTTTGATAATATCAGGATTAGGAGGAATAAGATCTAGAAACCTTATTACGCAACGTCATGTCAAACTGTTCTTGGCCAAAAAGGTATTTAAGTAGCTACTGTTAGGAACAGTTTTTCTGACTGCAAAAAAAAACAAGGCAGTATATTTACTTTACTGTATGAAACAAAATTAATGCAGTCAAACCAATCGAAGCAATACTGTGTATTCATACCACACATAGCAACAGGTAACAAAGAACAAAAACTGTCACAGACATAGTTTCTCTGGTTTTAGTTGTATTTTTCAGGA
Organism: Stomatorhinus walkeri; assembly: GCA_026784285.1. Taxonomy (NCBI): domain Eukaryota; kingdom Metazoa; phylum Chordata; class Actinopteri; order Osteoglossiformes; family Mormyridae; genus Stomatorhinus; species Stomatorhinus walkeri. The sequence goes on from JAODUD010000026.1 coordinate 21,803,888, forward strand.
AATCACACCCCTTCGCATCAGGAACATCAGGTGGCAACGTTAACATTTAGATTTGACATGTTTAGCTCATGCAGTTTTTAAATTTTTATCAAAACACAAAACACTGAAATTGGAATTGACATACCAGAATGGAAACCAACAGTGTACGGCCGAAACAATAGTTATGGGAAAGATGCACAGAATGAAGGTGGGTTAAGGGACAGATTAGGGGGAAAAAACAGCCAATGAAGGGGCTCCAAAAGGTGGCCTGTCCCCTGTCTGACCACAAGGCTGCAGGGCATCAACTGTAACACAGGTATGTGGCAGACATGCAGGGTCGTGATGGAGAACAGCAGGGGAGGGGGCAGGAGCACGACATCACAGCACGCCCAAGCAGCAACGTGACGAAGCACTAACGTCTGAGAAGGACAGGGATTAGCACAGGAGAGAGTGCTGGAGGAGGATGATGATATGGTCACTTACAGTTGCTCTAGAGAGACAAGTCCCTTAAAAGCCTGTCTGTCAATTGATTGGATTTCATTCTTGTACAAGTAGCTGAAAGGAGAAATAATCAGTAATATTAGTAACCCACACAGGGTATCAGTCGAGAGGGAAAATTAAACTTATATATTGTGCCATTGAAAGGGATGAGGTGCAAAACTGGGGGGGGGGCTCTTGGCACTGGAAATATGTGCCTGTTTGGGGTCACGTATGCGCATCCATTAATTTCAAAGCTGTCGGCGGCAGTTGAAAGGCAATCTTTCCAGCTACACAGCAGAGCTACACAGGCACATTTTCAAACATTTCAGGGAATTATTGCAAGGCTGATGCACAAAAGGCCAAAAAGCAGATGGTGCAGATTAAAATAGGGAAATATAACATGTCTCACATATTATAAACATTGTTTAGTTGTTTACTTACTAACAACAATGCAAAAATATAAGATTTGATGAATATCTTGATAGAAGTTATTTGCTCGCTGAAATATGTTAATTCATTGCATCCTTGACTGGAAATGTCATTTATGGTGCTTAATTTCATTGTGCTGTGCAAAGTAGTAGATTTTTAAACACCAACTCTTTTTTTCCACAACTCAGCTTAAAACCACAAATTACACCACAAAACTTCCTGTTAGCTATAATTGGTAACATGACCAAACTCAGGCCAGGTATGAAACTGAGACAAATTAACAGATTTATGAAGTGTTCAACGCCAGTGTATTTTACCAGCTTTGCTTTCCACTAATTTAAATTTAAAGTGTCAAAAAGCTCACAAGGACAGGGAGGGTAAACACACTGTATGATGGGAAAAAAATCTAGTATACCAAAGATGATCTCTCACATTATTCTGTATGGGGAAAATCCTGAAACAACAGAATTACTATCATAAAAAGGTCAGAGTACAATACTGTCTCAGCTCTGCTATTAGAAATTAAGCTAATGTGTTGCAAAGGACAAAATTAACTTATAATAATGATACATTATTTGGCCGTTGTACAAGTATGAATACATTTTGTTACAATTTAAACAACAGATATTTTATTACGAACTAGATGGTTTTCTGTGGCCAGTTAAGTGAACATGTTCAATGTAATCATGGGAAACTGGAACCAACAAATGTGGGAATTTTACTCAAGGGGGAGTGGGGAGGGTTTAGCACTGACTCTAACCATCCATTGTGGGCCCAACCTACAGTTAAAGTTAAAATAACCGTCACTATTCATTTTCGTCTTACACGCTACTGATATATTGTCATCTTCTCTATTACAAATATAGCTTGATCACATAGCGATTAATGACTTTAATCACCTCCATACTGCATGCAATTATAGGCCGAGTTCAAAGCCATTCAACAGTTTTTTTTTCTTGTTTGCTTTTATAAGCTTGATAATCTTTTGACCCATTACCCCTCCCTTAATCACTCCCTGTACCAGCTTTGTAACTAGAGATTAGTGGTGGGTGAAAGTGCAGTTTAAGTCCTACATTGGGGAAGAGATCAATCCTTATAGGGGATTGCAGTCAGACTGTGGAAGTCCCCTCATCCCCACAGACAAGAGTTGGTCAGTGTTCAGTTGTGGAAAAGGTCCTGGTAAATGTTGTGGGACCAGTATGGAGCTAGGTTAGACCCACCCCACTAAACTAAATGGGGAACTGTATGTGCTGGTCTCACATATGTTCTGATTACGATGCAAAATAAGTTTAAAATTTTTTGATACTAGATACTAATTTTTTGATAATAGACTGGTACACATCCTACGTCCTTGAGAAGAGGAACTAATTAATTAAAGATGATTTCATTTCGATTAACAAAAAAGGCGACAAAAAGCAAGAAATCTAATACAATAATTTGGTATTTATTCATAACATGTAAAAGTTAAAAGTGAAAAACTCATTGCATTAGCCATTTTGGAGCATATATGGATAAGAAGTATTATTTGGCCTAAGCTAGTGGTCATAGGGTGGAATAAACTAAGTCAAACTCTCCATTATTTGGTGAAGGTAGATTTAGTTCTCAGATGGGAGTGTGTTCAGTTTGCTGCGGCCGCCTTTGAATTCATGACACCAGGTTCCCGAGCTCTGACTCTTTCAAAATAGGAAATTTAAAGCATGGCTACTAACAGGATTGTTTTAATTTGTCTTGCGTGTTTGACAACATGCAAACTGGGAGTCTTTGCAGCCCCGCGGAATGCCCCCCAGTATGCAAACTGGGAGTCTTTGCAGCCCCGCGGAATTCCCCCAGTATGCAAACTGGGAGTCTTTGCAGCCCCGCGGAATGCCCCCCAGCATGCAAACTGGGAGTCTTTGCAGCCCCACGGAATGCCCCCCAGTATGCAAACTGGGAGTCTTTGCAGCCCCGCGGAATGCCCCCCAGTATTCAAACTGGGAGTCTTTGCAGCCCTATGGAATGCCCCCCAGTATGCAAACTAGGAGTCTTTGCAGCCCTATGGAATGCCCCCCAGTATGCTGGCCGGCTGGCATTTCAGAATCAGAGGGCTGAGTCATGACAGTCTCACCCAGTTAATGTTCACTCAGCTTTTTGTCGGGATTTGTTAGAATCAGAAATTAACCTACACATTCCTCCAAAAGGGAGAGTTTGAGGAAGTGTTCCACAAGCTTAGATAGGAGTGGTATCCATGGAAGCCTACCATTTGATTCTGACTCAATGTTCCTCTAAGCATCTGCCCACAAAAGTAACATAACCAGGTCTAACATGATACATGGGAAAAATTGCCAACATACTACTTCACGCCACTGCTTGTGTGGTGCATTCAGCTTGCGGTTCTGAAGGGAGAGAGCTCACAACATCTTCTATTACGTCTTCATGCTAACAGAAGCACAGCCAGTTGGCTATGTTTTCTGTTACATTTTTGTGTGATGGGGTGCCTACTATTTCAGTAACCAAATGAGAAAAGCTGAACCAAAACCCCAATACCCATCTGTTGAGACAATGCGTTTCTTCTTCCTGGATGAATGCCAACACACAGCCAAGATAAAACCATGCAGCGGTAATATGTGATGCCGCCTAATCTTTGCAGTTCTTCAGCAGTACCTGTTTTGTTTCACTTTATCAGTTAAATTCTGCCATGACTGCATCTGGATGAAGCTATTAATGGGGCCAAATACTTTGCTGTTATATTATCATGTATGTCACCTGCTGCCAACTCACAGATATTTCAGGTTCTCCAAGTCTTCAAAAGCTCCTCTTGGAATTCTTCGTATCTGATTATTGTTTAGGAGCCTAGTAAAGACAAAAAAATGTGAGAAAACAGAAAAGGCATGGTTCAGCAAACAGTAATTATACATATTAAATATTCTGTCATAATACACTGCAGTGCAAAAGCCAAACTAAACATTGTTCTAACTAAAAACTATTGGAATCTTGTCATGCAGCCATCCAAAGGAATGGCAGAATTGCTGTCCAGTTCCTTTTTTGTGATGCAATCTGGTCTGTGGCAAAACTACAGGTGGTCATAAATGGTATTGTGTGACAGCTGTGCATTGCTGGGATACAAGCCAGGGATACAATCTCTCTGCTTGGATTTGTGCTAAACACGGCCAACACCACACACTTATGAACCGGCATGAACAAATAAGCAATGAGGACTGGCTGTGTTGCAATGACTAAAAGGGATCACTCTTGCAATATTTTACATTTTTCTATGAGTTTAACTTCAGAAGTGGTCTTTTTAAGGACATGTGAATGTGGTCTTTCGTAGAGGAGAAAACAGAAAATAAGACTTCGGGACCTGTGTTTCTTTACCTGCTCTGTTTAATCGGGTGTGGGTCCTTCTCTCAAAGCACAGCAAAACTAAACCTGAGTCTAGGTGCAGCTAAGGGAAGAGTAAGTACAGACGCTTTTCTACTTATGAACGAGTTACGTTCGTAACTTCATATGTTTTTATGTCGTTATTCAACATCATTTTAAGGGTATTCGCGAGTACAAAGAACTAGGATGCTGGGAGCACACTTGCCAGAAGTCATGCTAGGCGAAATTGCCGCACAGAAAAAAAAATAATGTTGCAGACAGGAAATGGGAGCCCAATGAACACAATTTGGACTTACTGTCCTTTTCTTCTGAAAGTTCGTAAGTAGAGGAGCGTCTGTGTATGGAAGTGCCAATTTAAAGCTTCTTTCAAATCAATGTGACTGTAGTAGGTAAGGAATGTCACATTCTTAACCAGATCACTTTATCAGTTAATCATTTTATCTCCTGTACACAGGATGCTGTTTTCTAGTCCATTAATTCCTATTAGCATTTGACACACATACAGACCTGACATCTGGCCAGGTTTCTCTGTATTTGTTAAACTGGCATTACTTGTAGTCTGGAGGATGTGTGTATGTGACTGTTAGCATCTAACCTGTTGTGTTTGTATTGTTCTGAACAATACTTACAGAGTGTTCAGGTTCTTTAATTGTCTAAAAGAACCAGGCTGTATCTCCTTTATTTTGTTGAACCTCAGGTCTCTGTGAAAAAAGAAAGGGAAACATTCCCATGTAAATCGTCAAAACGTTTTCTTTGATAAACTGCACCATTTCTCAAACTCTACATTCAGGGAAAATCATTACGTTAGTTTGAGTCAGGCAGCTCCTCCCAATTCTTGAATCGTATGACCTGCATAGAAAATGGAAGTAATACAAATGGCTTCCCTCATTTTAAGAAGCGCATCCAGACTATAGTAGCAGCATTAGCTAACTAACTTAACCTCCTGCATTTCTCACAGAGGCCATCTGAGGCCCTCCATGGCACATCACAAAAGACAACCAACAACAAGAGTTAGTCAGAGCTCTAAACAAACACATTTAAAGTGCCGCCACCACTATAGGAGCCAGATGCCAGTAACTGATATTAAGGGCTCTGACAAACAAAAACTCAGTCACACACAAATCTGGAAGGTGGGGCAACATGCATCTCTCTCCGTATATTAATGACAAAAGGATTTTCAAGATGGTTGAATGTTTTGGTATCAAGAGTCTCCTGTCCGCTTCCCATAATGATGCAGCTGGTACCAATTTAAACTCATCCCCCGTATATATAATATCTTAAGCTATGTAATGCGGACAAGCCAAGCCGCCGACGAAGAAGAGCGATAGAATGTCACGTCACATGACCTGGCCACCTGGTCTAAACACAATACAAATGGTTTTGTGACCAGAGAGTGAAGAAAAAGTGGCCAATGAGTGCTTAGCATATGCGGGAACTCCTTCATGACAGCTAGAAAAGGATCCCAGGAGGCCGCCTTATAAAAATCATGTAGAGGTAAATACTGGTTTGGCCAGTGCATTATCCCATATACTTTATATTTGTTAAAAATGTAGAGAAGTAGTATAAATAATCCTTTCTATGCGTATAGGTGTCCAAACTTTTGACTGGTACTGCATATGCAACAGGGATAGACTTCTGTCCAGCCATTGTAGCAATTTGTAGGACAATTCACTTGAATTATAGCAGGCCTATGATGCTAATTCGGTAAAATTGTCATCCTTCCAAAGAGACCTTAAGTTGTGGCTCCTGCTCCAGGACAAGACGCTGGAAGACTGATGGATTTAAATGATGTACCACATTAAAGGAAGATCTGCCTTATTTTACTGTGGAAGCAAGACGGCACGGTCCAATTAAATCTAAGCCTGTGGCCCCAAGAGGAGACCTTGGGGGACACAATTCATTCTTCCCCCAAAGATTACGAAGACTGTTCAGGATGGACAAGGAGCAGGGACAAGTTTCCATTTGGCCACCAAGCCAATACTTGTTTGTTCATGCTCCATGCGGAGAGCTGATACTAAAATTGGACCCCCGAATGAATGAATCTCCATAGGGCTGGTTGGCAACTAATTATTACAGAAAAAAACAAGTTACGAGTAATGAAGCTTCCTGTTTGCTTCCCCATACAAGATCTGAAATGCCCTCACTTAGTGAAAATACAGGTTTATAGCCAAAAAAGTGTCACAGCTAATACTGGTTTTCATTACAAAAAAAACTCATCAACTTAAGTTTAGGAGAATGACAAACATCATCACATCAGTGTCACAGTGTGACATCCAACTTTGGATTTGTGCAAAAAGCTTGCATTTGGTTTGGTTGCCTGCATTAAACAAACAAGCCCATGAAGGGTGGCTGGACCAAACATGCACGGTCTGGAAAACTCCATACTTCAAAACAAAACATATGAGCGGGAAGGGGGTAGCAGCTGCAGACAACATAGCAGATAAGGAAATGACAACCAAGAGTCAGGAAGACACCTTCAACCAAGTTACTTAACCAAAAGTGCTTCAGCGAAAATTTTAACCACATGCCTTTGAAAAAAAATAAATGTAGATAAATGGCTGCAACCAATCCAAATTAGATCAATTAACTTAAATTAATAAATTAACAAAATTCTAAGTCTACCAACTACAAACATTTTGGTCTGAGAGGATTGCAGTCAAAGTGGCTGAAGGATGATTCTATTTTATTTCTAAAAAGGCAAAACAACATTATTTACTCACAACCAACCTGAATTTGAAGATGCATTTGAAAAAGGCATCTGGAGGAAGCCTAGGATCTCTGTCAATTTGTGCACCCTTCAGGTAACATGTTATGCTTCCCTGCTTCTCTGATAGCACACAGGAAGCATCTCCAAGCATTCGCTGTTGGTTTCAATAGCTGAGTAACTATACTGAGCGTTGTCCAGTAAAGAAACTAAACCCCTTTTGCAGTTTGCCAAAAGTTAGCTCACTGCCATCCAGATAAGTTAGCGTCATGGTTTCTCGACCACTGCCCTGCTACGGCCACATATGGCTTTCTAGCCGCATTGTGGATCTGGTGGGGGGTGGGAGAGCAAAAACAACCAAGTAGGGACTCATTTCAGTCTACAACAGTAGAATATGTTGGATGCAAGCTAGGCACTTTGCCCACTAGGCAAAGAGAAACATGTAGGGGAAAGGCAGCCTCTCTCTGCTCTTTTTCTGGGTCAACCTTTCAAGTTTTAACATGCAAAAACTGAAAGAAAAATGAGTTCAGCATGAAGTTACAACAAGTTCTGCATCCTAAGGCTAATTGGAGAATCTGGGCAGGTGTTGGGGAGGATGTCTAATAGAGCGTTTCCACCGGTATACAGGAACCAACCCGTATCCGAGCCGTACCGCGAAGAGAGACTAGTTACAGCACAGTTCCAGCTTGCTTCGTTTTTCTGCTGCATCTGGGTCGGTTCGGTAAAGGCATTGCCGAGTTTGGACAGCGACAAATCCGAAGAGATGCTTATTTACTGTTCACATGGTGTACATCATAATTTACTATCTGCTATTATTATTATTTTTATTTACTTTGTGCTAATTTCCACTGGCACATCTCTGAGAATCAGCAGTATCAATGCTAGCAGAATTAGCGTAAATTTTGTGTAAATTTGCATTACAAATCCATTCCATTCAGTTGTTCTATAGTAATTTTCAAATATGAGGTTGGTAAATAATATATAGAATATACGCCTTTTCCTTCAGATAATACATATGCAGGTCACCAATATCTCTGTGCATTTCGACCAATCAGATGGGCGTGACATAAGCAGCTCAGCTTGGTCATGCTTTCCGTCCCGCTAGTAAGCACGGCCATGTTAGTGTGTTTACTGCGTGGGTATGGCTTGTATATTTTGTAATGTAAAAGCGCCAGTTCGTACAGGTCAGGTACTGCTTGGTTCTTTGGGGCAGTGGAAAAGCGCATAAGAGTGGTCAGTCAAAGAGTTTTAGCTGGTTTGTCTGCATGAGAAAAATGGAGTCAATTAGGTGGAAGTGGCCATGATCAATATCCATGTTTGGCAGCTTTTCTCTTGTAATTATGTGGTCATATTACAGCAGTATCCCCAGTAAAACCAGTGAATAAAAGATTACCTGTCAAATAACAATGAATATTTCAGATTCAGTGCTGCTTATGTCTTCAAAATGAACATATTTACATTAGTAAATAAAATCCAGTGTCTTTGATTACTGGACAGAATTCAATTCCCTGTAACAGTACACTGCAAAGAAGCCACTTTTGAATGAATTCAAATTCATTATAGAGTAATTATCACATTCATCTCCTGGTTTTATTCAGACTAGGACAAGTTTACACTTATGCACTGACTTCATATTTGGAAAAAAAATGTCAAAAAGCAAAACACAGCACTTAACAAATGTACATTTTCCGGTGTCTGGAACTGTGAGTCGCCTAATAGGTTCATTTGAAGTCAGCTGGCAATTATGGGGGACAAAAATATTTTCTTAGGGAGGAGTGTTAAAGGTGACATGGGCATGAAATCACTGTAGACAATCATACATCCTCTCACAATGCAAGTTTTCATACTTTATAGTCTTATTAGCAAGTAACTGAATGCCAGCAGAGGGATGTACTTTATGTACTCGGCCAAATCCTGCACATTCATCTCATTTTCCCATAGCTTCTCCGCAGGAAGGTTGCAGTTACTGCGATACTTTTAACTGAAGTACTTACAGACTGGAACTGAGTTAATTAATGAACAGAGCACACAGATTGAAAAAATTCAGTTTTTTCAACTTCCAAGTTATAGTAGAAAGAAGAGAAAGCAAGATTAATTACACGACATAATGAATGAACAGCTGACATCAAAAGATTATTTTTTTAAGTCAAAACCTGGTCAATCAGCTACCAAGGAAGACAGCAGAGTAATGGCTGGTATTGATGCTGGTCATTGTGGGAAAGCCTGGCTGTGTCAGGTAACAGAATTACGAGAACCCAGGAGTTCAGAACATGTCCAAAGCATTTTTTTGTTTCCTTTCTGAGCGTGGATGACATGTAGGAATAAAAAAATAAAAATAACCCTGTCTTGGAAGAGAAGGTGAAAAACAGCTCAGAGCGCAGATAACATAAAGGAGGCTGAGATAAAAATTTATGGCGACCAAACTGACAGGCAGGAAAAGCACAAACTAACAATGGCAGAGACGCAGCCCCCCCACCCCCGTTCATACTCATACATTAACTGGAAGAGAAATGAATAGTTAAAAACACAGATTTTACATATGCTGTTAAACTCCTTGCAAAGAAAATCACTTGGGAACACAGTTAACTATGCAATGAACTTAAGGCTCTTTGCACTTTGTTTATATAAATCGTGTTCTGTTTTTCAATAGGACTAAAACCACGCAAAACTTGGGATCACTAGCATGGCCACAGTGTTCTCAGCAAGATTTAGTTTTTACTATTGTAAGTCCCAACTAAATTAAACAGGGAGTCTAAGGCTACCATCCGCAATCTTAACAGCGGACAATACCTGACCTTCTCGACCCAAAGCAGCAAGATGAAGATGTGAACTGGACGAGCGTGTAAAATTTAACTTTCTGTTTAGGCTGGAGAATCGGCGATTGCCTAGTAATACAATGTGCACCATGAAAAAAAAACATAGTGCTCCAAAAACATAGTATCCGCAACGAATTAATCACAGTATGTCGGTTTGGCTCCCCAAAGATTCTACACAACCAGAAAACAAAAACACTGCTCTCCGATGAAAATCAAACCATTTCAAATCATCCCTGTAGTCGCATTGCTTAAACACACAATTGTGCGGCATCATGGTAACTTAAAAACAGAAGATCCAGTAATTACATTACAATACCACTTTTGCCACTTATAAATGGTAGTAACTCTTTAATAAAAAGAAAACTGTGTTATAACTTGTTTAAAATTGTCTATTAATAATTCACAAAGAGTTACAACCTAATTACTAACCAGATTATAAATCATTCATAAACTCTTTATATTAGTAGCCTTATTGTAACGTGGACCCAAAAATCCTACTGTTGTCTGGTAAGTACGTTTAGCGTTGGAAGGGAAAGAGCTTACATTTTTGTTTGTACTTTCTGGACGGGATCACTGTTCTTTGTCACATCACCCTTTTTCGCGATGCCCGACCTTTTCATGGGATATTTCCCACCCCCTCTCTGGCAGGCCTGACATGCATCAGGGCTTTCAGCCGCATTGCTGCATTTTACACTAGGTGCAATGCTGCGTCTGTTCTCATGTGTCGCCGCACCACGCGTGAAAAGCTTGATGCACCCCCCCAACAGCAGGAAGTGCGCCTCGGGCCCGTTTGTCAGGAATTGTGATGTCCAGAGCATCCTGCCCTTTCGGACACAGAGTTTCTCAACGTTCTGAGCTTCCTGGTGAGGGAAACTACATCGCCGGCTCAAATATAGAGTTGAAATTTCAGCTGATGTTTTTCAGCTGCATCCATCTCCTGTCGACCCGCCAGAGAACAGAAAGGAGCTTCCTTACCAAACTAATGGACGTATGTTTAGAAGGGAAAAGGACTCCTGAACTATTAAGCAGTGAACATAAAGCAGGCATAGAGAGGAAGGAATCGGATTTCAGTTGTGAAGAGGGTTCATGTAGGATCTATAAAGGCTTTGGCAGGAAAAAGTGAATCAGAAACATATCAGTTACAGAAGCGCGGCAAGTGCTTCGTCAGAGGATTTAAGTAATTTGTGGCACTAAAACGTAACACATTTTACCCACAAAGCTTCTTTCATCTGTCAGCAAAGAACTGAACCTGGCTGAGTATCTCAAGCACAAAAATCACATCACAGAATCCTTTTACCTGCTAAGCTCTTCAGAGGGAGAGCAGGCTGTGCTCTCTTGGCTAAATGTAAATTAAAAGCAAGGTTCACCCAGGGTACCAATGCATTTGGTCCAAAAGAAAAGAATAAAGTCTTAAGAAAGACAATATTAAGGAAAAATATATCAGAGCTGTGAGTTGTTGCTGCACAGGACACACTGGTATATTTCAACATCTTTGAAAATGTTTTAACTCAGTACTTTCAGAGTATCTATTATTTTTCGTGTATAAATACACCAGCTATCACGGTTATGCAAACTTGACTTGATTTGAAGTCTCCAATTGGGGAGCACAGAGGTGGTCAGTCTTGCAGTACACAGCCACCGTAGGGGGGTTTCTGACAACTATCTTGCCTCGAATCTCCCTTTGGATGTTAGCAAAGTGTTGGGAGAGGTGTGGGTTCTGGGATGGAATTCCACAATACTAGAGAGAATGGAAACCCCACAATGCCTGACAGAAGCAAATTCCACACAGTCGTGCTTCTCTCGTGAGGGGGGGGGGGGGGGGGCAAAAAATTTTTTTGGGTAAATGGGAA
>JAODUD010000026.1:21829742-21856876 GCA_026784285.1 Stomatorhinus walkeri
GGGGGGGGGGGGGGGGGGACTACTGTGGTAAGTAGGCAAAATAATTGTAATGAACTGCTAACGGTCAACCATCTATCTTTATAAATGATCTAATTGAAAAAATTCATCAGCTAAATTACACAGAAGGATATAACCACGGAAATCCTTGGATTGAGTCTCAGATGGTACTGTCACTGTGGATCAGATACCAATCGCACTGACCCACCTCCTGTGGGTTAGGAAGCTCCCGCTAACGTGTCCCGACCCGTCACAACCCGGGGTCGGGCAGGACATGCCATCCGTCTTCCCGGACTTCCATGTGAACTGGGAACCATTCATGTACCCGTCCTTCTGCCGTTTGGCCGCCAGGGGGCAGCCTGATGCACTTCGGTGAGATGCATACTTCCCCGTCACGTGACCCTGCCCATCGCAGCCAGGGACAGGACACCTGCAGGCCAGAAATGAACTCAGTGACCCCCCCTCCAGTTCTCTCGCACAGTGGTCCAAAAGCGCGGTGAAGGGAACCTTTTGGAGACAAAACTTACAATATGCTACATCTGAGTCACCAGATCTGAGCAGCTAATCACAGCTTCTGCGGCTTTGAAAAGTGACAGAAATTTCTAGATATCAAAACTTTCATTTTGACGTGGACTCGTTTGACCAAAAACAGTGAACATGGTTAAGTTTCGACAATTTCTACTGAAGACCAAAGAACAGCGGCCAGTCCTGGTTTGGTCGACCTTAAACTATTCCAGTCCGTCGAAATGGACCGACCACCGAGTGACGAGCCCAGCGAGAGAACGCTGAGCAGATGCTGCAGCTGACATGGCAACCGAAGAATTCCCAGCCTTCACACTCACTTCATCAGCTGCGAGTTTGTTTGAAAAGAAAAACAAAAGAAAAAAACATACTACAAACTTCTCTACTCTCCCAGGTACAGAGACGTTGATCCTAATGTAAAAATGCTGTTTTTCTAAAACAAATGGATACTATTGAGAGCTTAGTGCTCGATGCTGAAACTGATGTACTAGATGTGTTCGGGTAAAATCACACGTGTCTCCAGCGTACTGCTCTCATATGATGCAGCTGATGAGAAAGCCAGGTTACTTCCACTGCTGGCAAGATATCAGTAGAAATGAGGCTTATTGAATGATTCTTGAAAAATAAATGGTGTTCAGTGTCTGGCCTTCCATAGAATTCATAATGCAAGGATTTTTTTTCTCCAGTAACAGAATGCGGCACCATGCAAGAGACTCCCAGTGGAATCTGGCTGGTCCAAAGGCCACAAGCTGGCCTGGCTTTGCAAGGCTGTACATGGGCTACAGAGACTGGCTTTGGATTCAAACTGCAAACACCTTTAATAATTTAGGAAGTTTTATCAAACAAAAACACAATAGTCAGAGCTCTTGATCAGTACTGGACCGACCCTCTAGGGGCACTGTACCTGATGGGCTCTTGGTCCTCCTTATCCTCTTTACTGTGCGTTATTTTTATCCCACTCTTTCTCGCTCTCGGGCACCCTGATAGACTGAAGGGTGATGGGGGAGGGGGAGAAGGGGGTGGACATTGAGTTAATCAACTTGTCTATTATCAGCAGACGTAAAAGTAAAAGCTGTCTTATGAATGGACTTATGCTGATGAATCATTCATTTGTAAAAATCTAAAGCTAATGGCTACAATTTAACATTTGCCAGACAGACCCTATTCATTTTAGCTCAAAAGATGCACAGGGGTTTCGCGTTAACTGCGCTAATGCACTTCACGCAGACAGGCACATCACTTGCCTCCGTGCCCCACGTGGCTCCTTACCTTCTGTGCGAGGCGTAATTCCCGGTGATGTGTCCCGAACCATCGCACCCTGGTGTTGGACACCTGGTGAAGGGTACAACACATCGGTGAAGGAGGCCCTGTCATGGCTCTGTATGCCCTCTTCCCACTCCTTCCATGCCTGTCATAAAGTAAGCTCCTCCTGTCCAGTCTAAAGGATGTGGTCCAGATTCATGCTGAGGTTGAGAGATCGATATTGGCAGACTCCAAACAGAAACAAAGTACATTTCCCATGACAGTGAGTACATTGGCTGCTGGTAGTGATCCGTGTGATTTCAGGTTAGGAGACATGACACATTTGGGGCTCCAGTTTATTGTTTGTCTTGGAAAAAAAATCTTTTTGTTTCTGTATGTAAAAAACAAATCAATACTCCAATAAGGAATCTGAACTGTAGCACAAACAATCAGCTAAAATATTGTTAACAGGCGATTTTCCGAACTTACCTGTGACATCCTAGATTATATACCAATAAAAAACTTTAAGGAAAAATAATTAAAAATATCTAACTCTCTGTTCTCACCCCTCCCAAAACAACTTTGTCTTTCAGACAATATGTCTGAAAGCCAAACTAAACAAATAAAACATAAAACAAAAAGCAAACCATTCATTTGAGGCCTTACTTGAGCTCTTGCGAGTTGGTAGCCATCATACTTCGAATGCTTTTGTCAGCTAAAGGACAGCCAGAAAGACTGGAAAAATATACGAGGACAGGAACATTAGCGGCGCGGAGGACTGGCGGAGCCAGCCACCACAGCACAACGACAGGCACACGCACTTACAGACACGCGTGCAGGCACACGCACGCACACACGCACAGAGAAGAGAGTGTCAACGCAAAAGCCATGGTGCGTGAGCATAGACATTGGGCCGGGAACATACGCGGTTAACGCTCTGAGTACTGGCCTTTGGATCATTAACGGCCATTAATCTCCTTAATCACTAAACAAATGGGGCCGGTTCATAGCTGGTGTGTCGACAGATGCCCAGCAAGGCGGACTACCTAGGACTCCCAAAGGAATGAGGTCCACATGGTACTCAGAGGGTTAACCGACAGGGTAAGACTCTCTGTGTTGTTTGACAGCATTGTCGAGGTAAGCTGAAAACAATAAATTGAAACGACTGAATCCACCATGAGAAAATGAAGTCACACCTTCTATGTGAAGCGTAATTACCGGTCACGTGACCACTTCCATCACACCCTGGTGTTGGACATCTGTCACCAAAAACATAGATTAAAAAATAAAACGGAACAGAACAAAACAAAAAACAGCCAAACAGAGTAAGTATGCTTAAGCACGTTTGAATTTTTTTTCATTGTTTCCAGTTTAGCTTCACTGTCTGCTATAGTTTGTTTTTTTTTTCTAAGGACATCCTAGGGAGAAGCTGCAACATGAACAGGTAAAATGAGAATGATGTTTTATTACAATAAAGCATCAAAAAATAAAACAAAAAAAGCCAGAATACATTAGCTAATAACTCCGGGTCAAATGAAAGACTCTGCATTATGCTGCATATGTAAGCATGCCAGTTGTGCCAGGGGGAGACAGCGGGGTCCCTCTGAAGCAGGACAACAGAGAGGAAGAGAGAAGTCAGACGGGGTGGGGGGGTGGAGGAAGGCAAACAGCATCCCCCCCCCACGCTTACGTTATCAGGTCCTTTTTGCTTTCCTTGCAAGGGGCGTATTTGGACTTGGGGCTGGGCACTTGGACATCTCCCGGGTACTGCCGGTCCTCCAAGATGTCATGGAAGGGATCCAGATCGTCTGCCTGTGGGGAGGGGGGGGGGCAGGGGATGATAGAGGGAGGGTGAGGGAGTGTCGCTTGTCTCGTCACGCCCTCCACTGAAAATGGATTTCTCAGCCGGCTGAGGATTCGACTGCAGCGTCTCCCTGACAACCGCGGCAGACTTAGGCCGGGATTATGTCGAAACTCCAGCAGTGCCTGTCGACTCCGATTGATGGCAAAGCCCTTTGGGCTGGGTGCAAAAAGGGAAGGGGAGGGGGACCTGCAGGGAGCCAGAGGGAGATGAGCTGCCAGTCAGAGACGTGAGCAGAGAGTTACCGATCCAGGCCGATGGCCAGAAAGTGGGCTGGTTTTGTCTCAGGGTGGATCCTGCATCCAGGGTCTTTAAACCCTGCACCCCTCCTCCGACTGCTTCAGAAAACACTAAGCTGTATAAAGATATTTTGAGTCATCACAGAAGGAGGCATGCGGTAAATACCAAAATAGACCAGCGAAATGGTAGAAAAGGTAGGACAGCTAAAGCTTCCACTGAGGCATCGGCCCGCAGAGGGAAAAGCGTGACCTCAGGAAGCAGCAGGAGCACCACAAACGTAGAAGCGCGGTCTGTTTGCAGCGTTTTCCAGAATCTGACACTTTAGATGCCGGACACTCCACCACGTTCTCCGACCTCAGAGTCGGAGTGTGCTGAAGCTCATCTTTAATCGCAAAACAAAAGGAGTCAGCTAGAGTGACGCGTCCTTGGGAGGCAGAGGGAAGGAAGGAGGCTAATTTGGGGGCCAGGCTTAGCCAGTGCAGTTTATTAGTGCTGCGGAAACACGAGGCGTGTCTGCACTTTTGCCGCAGCCTTGGACGGTGATCATTTTAATGCGACAGATACTGGAGTCTGTGCAGTCTGTAAACCCACGTGCTGCTGTGTAATGGTGTCTGACAATCATGACTCAAACCAGCCTGCTGTGTCTGTGCCAGGAATCAATAACAGACTCAGTGCAGTGTTATGGCATGGAATGCTACACTAGTGACTGGTGTGCTAGAGCATGACTGACTCAGAAAAGAGCTGGCCTCTTGATCAGCCACCGCAGAGAAGCAGGGCTCAACTTCTTACAAATGTCCACAAAAAACAATGTCCTTGTGCCGCAGTTTTTGGTAGATTACGGTACATCTGTGACAATGCACACAGCTCACCACTCACACCTACTTCCGCATCGCCTAATGTTCCAGCTCAGAGTCCCTGGATTCGGGGAGCTGCCTTCTGCAGGAGCAGCATGTGCTCCTGCACACTAGATGGTGCTGTGGCGAAGCAGAAAAGCCCCACCACACGACCCCTCAGCCGGGAGACACTGCAGGCTGCCTTCAGGCCTCATTTTATGCGTGTGCAGCACTCAGCCCAAAATATATTTACTGCCCCCTTTTCGGCAGGCTGCCGTGACGTGAAATGCAGGGCTACACTCGTACGCCATCGATTACTTGGTGGCAGCCGCCCGCCCTTCACCCTCCCCCTTAAAAGGTTATGTAAATCAATCAGGTCTCATGGTCTGGAACTTTCCATTATTCGTATAGGAAATCAACAAACATTATATGTAAAAGAAAAGAGACAAAGATGAGTTGGCAATTCTGATGCGCAGAAATGTTGGTTTACATTAAAATGATAATTAGTGCTGGACAGGGGCCCACATACATCATCAATGGACCTTTAGCCTTTAAAAACAATCAGAATCTCCACTAAAACGGTGAAATCTCTGAATAATTGCCAGGCTGGTAAGTGTAGGTGCAGGCGAGTCCAGCAGACTCCACGGGCAGACAGGCGCCCCCCTGCGTACCTCCTTGGGGTCGTCCTCGTCGATGCGCTTGATTTTGGTGTAGTCAACAGGCAGGTCCCAGCAGTCAGCCTCGCCCATCTGGTAGCAGCGGCTGCTGAGCAGGGCCTGCCTCTGCGGCGACATGGGCTCCAGTGGCGTCAGCACTGCACAGCCGTCACGCTCGCCTCCCCGCTGCTTGTTCATGCTAAGGTCTAGTGTGCCATTCTCATCCACCTCGATGTCGGGGTTCTGATGGGAGGGGTGACAAAGAGGGATGCAGGTGCTCAGCTTTTGTGAGATGACAGAGCCTGGGTGGGGGGGTCACCTGGCACCAGCCATGCCCGGACCCCAAGTAACAGCTCAAGGCTCCGCCCACTCACGTTCTGTCGACAGTCTCCACCCCTAATTGGACAATATCTAATTTGTTAGACCCATCCATTTAATAACCCCACATTTGTGTTTCGCTACTAGCACCCATTAACTAAAATGGCAACCACACATACGGATGGGGTCATAACCTCCCGCATGATAATTGGCAGCCACTGTCGCCACCCCTGTATGGGAGCTGGAAGAGACCAACCTAAAAGCACTATCAATCCATGCAGGGCCCCCGCTCTTCCCCTGGCGGCCGAGCCGTGGTCCCGCTCCGCTGCAAATCAGCGCAGAAGGCTGTGAGTAGGAGGCTGCTAGTGGATCTGCTTCTTCTGCCAGCCTTGTGAGGACACCCGGTGCGGGCCTTTCCCTACACATGCCCCCCCTCCTTCCCCTGCCCGCTGCATTCGCCGTGGGGGGGGGGGGATGTGCCCTGTTGGCGACCTTTGATTCCGCGTGCGAGCGGAGCCACGGTGGTCCTGTTTGTGAGAGCGCCCCCCCGCCCCCGCTCCGCTCTCGGTAGTGATGAGGCAGCTCCGCGGGACCCGCCACCACCGCAGGGGCTCGGCACGGTCTCCGTTAGATGGAGACATGACACCGCAGCCAGCTGAGCATGAAGAAGAATCATCCGCCACTGAGCTGGAGGGATGCGGAAAGCCTGGGGGAGTACTTCCTGCTACCATGGCCCTACCTGATTTTTGGTGAATAACTGATTTTTGGTCACTGTACCATATCTGGAAGGTCAGACTGTGGAAGTATAGCCACCTTTCAAAGCCCTGGCCATATACTCCCCTTTCTGCAAAGGATGGCGACCTGCCTTGTCATAGTAATTGTCATGGCAACCAAGATCCCTATGATACTAAAACCATGGTTCTTCTGGACCCCCTCTACTCAGCGCCCTGTCTCCCTCCTGTACCACCAGCACCATTGCTGTGCTCCTGCCTGGTATTTCCTTGTGTCTATTTTTTCTAAGCTGTGTATTTTCTTCTTTTTTTCTTTAATTAAAATCCTGGAAGCTGGGGATTTTTGACTTTTGTCTATGAGAACCAGAGTGTAAGTAAGAGAGAGAGAGACAGAACACCTCCCCACCTACAGTCCCCGCCCCCTCCACCGCCGCGTAGGTGGTCGGGAGCTAATTGCATGCGAGACCTGTGATAGGATTTTCTGTCCTGCTCCTCTGCAATTAGGCTGGGGGGCAGACCGCAGCACCTCCCAGGTCCTGCTAGACTCCCCCGCCTTCCCTGAGCCATTAGAGCTCCCACCCTGCATTCTAGACAATCATCCAACATGTCGGCTATGTGTGTGACCGAGTCACTGAGTCATGCCCACGGCCGACAGCACTGCGTCCTGCATACCCTCAGAGGTCACACCACTGGTGGGGGGGGGGGCAGTAATACTTCCTATGTTTCCCCACAACGGCATGTTTTGTAAGAAACATTCATACACTTAAATATGATACAGTAATTCATAGCTTTCCATTTACGTGGCAGGGGGTGGTCATTATATGAAGACTACTTGCTGTGAAATTCGACAGGAGAGACATGGGAGTGCCGAGAAGCTGTTGTACCATTGAGCGAGGCCGAAATATGGGTATAAATGGCATGTGCAGTTTCCAAACCGCTTTGAATAAACGTGTCTATTTTTTAAGAACTGTTCTCCCTGGTGGGACAGCGAGACCCCGCACATGATCAGGGCCGTTGACATACACTCGTGACCAGGCATGGGACATGGGCTGCAGGGGGAGGGCGATGCGTGGGCCCCCGCTGCTCTGTCTGCCTTTCTCCTGTGGGTCTCAGGGGAGAGCATCCCATTTAATTAGAGTGGAGAGGAAGGACAGGGAATCTGGGCTGTCCGGAAGGTGGTGTGGTCTGGCCCCTGAACCCCATCACCACAGGCATGCTGGGAGATCATGTCCGCACTGAGGCCACCGACACCGGGGCTCAGCAGCCGTAAATCGTGCCTAACGAGGTGTTTTGTTGGTCTCAGAGGTTATATATGCCGGTAGGTTAATTGCTGTAGGCAGCCTTTTTATATATTTTTTTTTATTATACTGCAGCATGAGTTTTGGTCGTCTGGAGGCAAAATGATATTCTATATTATCTGTAAGTTACCCGTTAGTTATTGAGGGTATGGGATGTTTATCCATGCTTGATCGGTTAGTTTTCTGCAGGTTACCAGTTTGTGCTTGTTTATTTGATTGCTCATTGCAGGTTATTTGTGGTTCTCTGTCAAGTTGTCCACAAATTATCCATTTATGGTCATTAGTTATCTCTTGGTTTGACTGCAGGTTATTTGTGTTGGTAAGTTGCCTGTAAGTTGTTTGTAGGTTACTTTCTTGTGCCTGCTAGTTATGTGTAGGTTGTCTGTAGGTTATTGGCTATCTCTAGGTCCCCTTTCTGTGGAGTACCGGCAGATACTAACAGCGGGGCAGGGACTTGACGATCGGCGTAGGTGGTGGAGGTTGTAGTCCGTCACTCCAGGAGCTTCCTCCAGGCACATTAGACTCAGCAGGGGCTCAAACCCCCCTCGTCCACCCCCTGCCTGACGGCACTGTCACCGTTGATGCGGGGCGGCCGTTTGTACACTGTTTTCCCATTTTCACGATAGGCTTATTTCAGCTGATAATACCATGGATACGCTCCTTTATCTTGGATAAATGACATATTTGGCTCATTGCGTGTCGCCATGGTTCCCAGCGTCCCCGCTGTTTTCCATATCTGATTCTAAAAAAAAGAAAAAACACCATAGCGGAATACAGTAATAGCCGTTGGTTTCTTAAAGGGCCGCGCCCAACTGAATCCCCCATCTCCCCTATCATTACTCACATTACCTAGAGCGACAGCAGCTGTGGAAAACAGGGAGCCTGTATCTGCGTGGGACCCAGTTTCAGCTGGATCGCGTCTCTAGAAATTTCTTTCACAGCTGGAAGTCCCCGGGCACCCTGGGCTCGGCTAAGAAAGCTCCGGAACCGAGCCCTAACGAGTTGGAGGAGACTCCCCCGGGCTCCGTCACAGTCGAGCCATGGGTAAGTCACAGGATGAGTCCCAAGGTTATATAACCCTGCGACACACTGGCCCCTCCCACAAAAGCCTTGCCGACCAATCATAGCCCCGAGGAAGGACAGGATGCGTGCGAGGTGGGCAAGCTGGCGTACCCGTGAGCAGAGGTCCTGTGGCTTATTGGCCAGGCCCTGGGGCATCTCGCGGCAGCGCGTGGACAGGTTGAGGATGGCAGTGGCGGCCATGTGTGCTGCTTCCATGTCGTGCGTGTAGTCGAAGCTGCTCTTGCTGCAGGTGCTGCTGGCGCTGCTGCCGCCTCCACCTCCCCCACAGCTGATGCTGCTGCTGCTGCTGCTGGGGGCGTAGCTGCTGGTGGTGCTGCTGGCCGGGCTCAAGTTCTTACAGTAACGCTTGGCTGCGTGTAAAAGGGACAGGCACACGCACACACACCAGCAGGAAAGGTCAAGCATCACGAACACAGACAGTAGCAGAGGGCTAGAGACAGACACAGAAGTGGAATGAACCATCATTAATCACCCAAACGCATTATATATCGAGTAAGTGGACACAGATAGATGGTCAGGTCGACAGACAGAGAGGGCACTATCTTGTTGGCGGTTGTGGCCGTACCGTCGTATCCCTTGGGGGACGGGTCCCGGCCCTGGACCTTGGGCGCAATGGCTCGCTTGCCGTAGATGTGGTTGCTGTCGTAGCCCGAGTTGTACTCGAAGCTGGTCTTGGAGTACTTCTCCAGCTCCTTAGCCAGGTTGGAGCGAGGGGTGGTGGTAGACACGTTGTTCTTGTAGCCGTACTGTGGGATCTCCAGCTGCTTCACGAAGCACATCGGCCTGGGGGGAGCAGAGCGGTGGGATGGGCTGTGAGATGCATAGGGTTAACAGAGTCACCGTTCTCATCTCCACCTGAAGGGAGTGCACTTCGCATAGGACAGTAAAAGCTGCTAAATTAGAACTTGCACAATACTATAACAGACACGTTTCTGAAAACTCAACAGCACAACCTTAACGATAACTTGAAAGCATGTTGATATGCTGATGGCCATGCACTAATTAACAGTTAACAAAAACCATAATTATATTAACTGTCTGTGGCATTCTTCATATGAAATCATGTAGAAATATTATTGCTATCGTAACAAAATGAATAAAACACTTCTGGATATTCCAATAAAATCAATAAAGTGTTTTATTTATAATATTCCTAAGTTGAAGAGTCCTTGATGTTGACATCAAGATGAACATGTAGTTTTGTTAAGTGTAAGAAAACACACACTGCATAGCAAACACTTTACTGAACCACATTTGCAATAATTATGGCAATATTGTCAAGTTAAGACTTAAATACCCCACCAATAAAATACACTGGATAAATCAACAGCCAGTGAGGTACACTGGATAAGTCAGAGTTGGAAGGTTCAGAGGTTGCAGGTTCACATCCCAGGAGAAACCCTGCTGTCATACAAGGCACTTAACCTGAACCGCTTGAGTAAATCTCCAAGCTACAGAAATGGGTAATAGATTTTAAGCTAAAGAATAAAGGCTCGGTATACCTCAGCACACTAAATTTTATGCCAGAATGTGTTTCTAAGGACATGAAAGAAGATGAAGGTGTCGCGCTGAGTGAGGGCCAGAGGTCAGTACCTCAGCACGCGATCCGACGCCTGGCCGGACTTGCTGCCGTCAGTGGTCTGGTGTTTCTCCTGGGCCTTGGCCAGCTTTTCAGCGGCGGCGATGGGACACCCGGAGAGGCTGCAAAAGGCAAGGGGAGCCACTTAGCTTCATGCCTGCCACCAGGTGGCGAAGCGGGTAAGGGTATCCGGCTTAACACCAGAAGGTCACTGGTTTGCTTCCTGGGGAGGCAGGGAGAGAGCTCTGCCTTTGCAGCACTAAGTCCGAATCCAGCTGCGTAAACATGATCAAGGCACCTGCTCGCTATCTTAATGACAAGAGCGGCAGTAATAATGGGTCATGCTCTGAACGCTGAGAGTGCTGTGCACGGCATGGCCCTGGAAGATGAGGGAAACAGGCAGCCTGCCTGATTACTGCCAAGCACGTACAGCAAACGCGGACAACAATGAAAAAAAAAAAAAGAAAAAACAGAAGAGTCCAAGGAGGCCAAGTGGAAAACAGCAGGCATTATTTGGGTGGTTGTGTGAGGCTTTGCATTAAACGTGCTCTCTGCGGCACACAGAGAGAGGGGTGGCTTGTGCGATGCTGAGAGGGCCAGCTGAGCACATCCAGCACTGCCGTCTTCACGCCCACCACCATCTATCCCAGCAGCTTTAGGCATACTGTGTGTTTTTTAGAACAGGTGAAGGTGGGGACATTCCCCCAACACTTGCTTTTCAATGGCTGTTCTCTCGAAATTTGCTCCTGTTTGTGTGGGGAAACAGCAGCGAATGTGTCCACACATAGACAAACACACACAGGCACATACAAGCACATAATCACTAGCTGACAGACATAAACACGGAAGCAAACTGGGACCCGCGATTGCCTAAATGACACAGACACACACAAACACACACACACACAGAGGAGTGTCTGTTCTCTGCCAGCACCCCACTCCGTAGGGTCAAGCCAGGACACCACAGATTTCAGGAACAAACTGTGATTCTGTGGCAACTGACAGAGAGATTATTGATTAACTGCGTTTCCATG
Source organism: Stomatorhinus walkeri (assembly GCA_026784285.1). Lineage (NCBI taxonomy): Eukaryota > Metazoa > Chordata > Actinopteri > Osteoglossiformes > Mormyridae > Stomatorhinus > Stomatorhinus walkeri. The sequence continues at coordinate 21,841,137 of JAODUD010000026.1, forward strand.
ACAATTGCATTAAGAGAAATGAAAAGCCTATTTTTGAGATTTATTTTGCTGCCTTAAATTCTGACAGCTACTTCTGTAGATGTGTGCGTGTGTGTGCAGACCGATAGAATGTTCCAGAAAAAAATCACTAGCAGGGGGTGTAACGGAAATGTGTATGTGCGTGTGACTGGGGGGGGGGGCAGAAAGCAGTACCTTCATTTGGTCTAGCAAAGCAGAGAGACCTGCAGGGAGGTGTTACACACACGCACACGTGTTCCCACTGCGGTGTCTGGGAGGCGTTAATGGCTGCCACCAGGCCTTGTGTCACACGGCATCTGCTGCGCGTGACAGCCTGCCTCCGCTGCCGCTTTCCGGAAGCCTTTCATCGTCAAGCTCCAAACAGCACCCCCCGCATCGCTGCCCGGGTCCCATTTTCCCTTCTGTTTTTGCCCCCTTCTGGCTGCCAGGCTGAAGTGCACAGCTAATGAGGCGGCGGCAGGCGTAAGAAGTCCACTTAGAGCGACTAAATAAGGCACGAAGCCAAGGCGTCCGTGCAGAGACGCCGGAGCTTAACGAATGGCCTTTTCCGTAGCACTGGCACATCTGCATCCAAAGGCAGTTTAATAAAGAGAAAATCTCACAGGAACAACAGAGCTGCACAGTTTCTACCTTTTTCCCCATCAATTGTTTTGTGTTAAAAAGGTCTTCATCAAAGGGTTTATGAAAATTGCTTCTTGTGACCACAGCGTTTAGAAGGAAAGAGAACAGCAAGAGACAGAGGACTTGTCATACGAAGTAAAGTCATGTGACATGAGAATTGACAGAACTTGGTCATGGGGAGGGGCATTCTCCCGGAACTGTTTTGGATCTTACTGCCACCCTGAGAGGTGTTGGAGGTGTTAATAAAGCAACATTGACCCCAAAGTGGTCCTGCTGTTTTTCCCTGAGCAAAATTGTTTCAATAAAACGAAACTAAAAAACAAAAACAAAACAGATATGAGATATATGTATATAGCTCAAAAACATACAGAAACATGCTGGGAATAATCTTGTATTTTAAACTTTGTGACATGTCTTTCTGCCTGCTAACCACTGAAGACACAACCAGTCCATAAATGATGCTCTAAAAAAACCCAAATGAGACGTTCGCAGAGTCGTTAGATGGAAACCAAACAAAAAAAGGAGGAAACAGAAAGGCAGGCAGTGCAGGTGGGATGATGCTGGCAACTACCTGGCCGAAGGAGCACTCACCTGCGATGGGAGTTCCTGTTGCTATTGACATGACCGCGTCCCGTGCAGCCGGGTGTGGGACACTTAAGAACATTCTCATACATTGCAAGAACTTGACGGACAGAGATTGAGAGATAGGGAAGGGTTAGGAGTCCCAAGAACCAGTAATTATGCTTCGATTTGTCATTGTGGGCATGGCATTCAGGCTAAGAAACAAGCAAGACATGGGGGGATGACTATTGGAGAATGGGTGGGGGGAGGGGGTCACAGCATGCGAACGAGGGAACAGCAAGCCACGTCACCCATTCCACAGACGCACCAGAAACTGGACAGAGAAGAAGGGTCAGGTCATATCTAACCACGGTCACACCATGTCTACTTTTATTGTATAAAAACCAATGTCATATGCAAATATGCATACACATAAATCGAGTCAGAGATAAAATGAGAAAAAGAGTAGGAAGTGGTGGTGGCTAAAGGTGGTTCAAAGCTCCTATATCAGCACACACTCAGCTTCAGCTCCATCAACAGTGGCTCTATAATTGCACAAACAGCCCTCACTGTCTGACAAATGTGCCTGAGCAACATGTTCTTAATCTACTCTGCAGGACACTACGTGCTGAAGGCGCTCCACACTGGAGGAGATGCTCAGTCTACCCTTTATTGTTGTTTAGAAGATCCATGAAAACAAAAACATGGCCACCGACTTGAGTGATGTAAAAATGACAGGGCACACAACACTAAGTCTGACAAATGAAATCCTTAGGTCAGTGGTCATCAAAGCATTAAATTAATGGTTTAAGTTGATTTGGAATCTCTTTCATGCGCAAAATAATCTTTTCTTGAAAACAAAAGCTTACGTCTAATATTTAAACTGAAAAGGATTCATCAAGCATGTAAAAATTAGGATGAATTGAGATGAAATTTAGCCGTCCTTTTCAGCATTTTTGAAAGCTGCAGGTTCTGAATGAAACAAAGCGTCGCATTAATAATATATCGTCCACTCAGCAAGACAAATGTTTTAAATCAAGAATGGTTTAGCAATTTTAGGAAAGCAATTTCCCCAAAGAAACTTGTGACTATTAAGGTTTGCCGTAATAGTCCTTTCCATAGAGGTTATTGACCACAAAAAGGGGTTTTGGTGGGGTTGGGGGGGAAATGTATTCGGAGGTTCCTCGGTCCCAAATAATGCATTTTCAAGCAGAAATCTGTCAGTATTTCTGGATAGCCATCACAGGTCACCTTTAAACGCCATTAAAACAGGGATTCAAGGAATTAGACTGCATGTCTGTGTGCTTATACGTGTGTGTGGCTATGTGACACAGGCATACTCGTGACGTCGAGAAGTCCCAGCCTACAGCAATAATCATCATCCTGGTCTTAGACAGTGCCTGTTCAGGGAGTTTCACAAACAACCCTAAATTAAGCCACTAACAGGCCAATCACAGTGACCAACCTCAGAGATGCAAAGAGGCAGATTTGACTGAATCGCTACCTTAACCTTCTCAAATGACACCACAATGCCAGCTTTGGTATACCAAACAAGTCACTAAGGGCCAATTCTTAGGGAGAAAACATCATCTGAGAAACTAGCCTTTGATATGCACTGTGAATGTAAGAAGAAGGTGGTTGCCATGGAGAATTGAGGGGGTTACTGACTGGCATAACCGGCTTTCCATTGGCTACTTTATTGGTCCCCACTGAGTAAAACCAGATGGTGATTGACAGCACATGATGATCATCCACGGTGATTGTCAAAGTGTAATATCCCCCATCATTATTATTAGGTAAAGTCAACTGAGTGCTCTTGAGGGACTTGAGGTTGGTGGCTGCTGAACTACAGCATGGTTATAACTACAAAGGAAACATCACAGGTCACAAGGGACCTAACATATCCACTTTGACAGGTGGCCTGGTAGGAGCTTCTCCTGCACCCTGACAGACAGTTCTCAGCCTCCACCAGGACTCCATGTCAAGAAAATAATGGATGTAATCCCCAATGTCAATAGCCTGACTAGATGGAGACGCAAACTCTTCATAATCTTTGGCAGTTGGATTGGACACCCAGCATTTTGAAGGTTTCGTTGAGTAAAAATGCCAGCATTACCTTTGGAAAAAGAAGTAGTGGTTGCCATAGACTCCATATCTGGGCCTACTGCATCAAGCAGATTAGAACATGACTGAAACATTCACAGAACTGAGATAAGTAGCATCACGCTAACAAGTAGCTGAAATCTATTCAAACCTATCTGGAATTTTTGAAATATATTTTGCGGCGAGACCAGTTGGGTGACTTAAAATGAAAAGTCCCAGCCTGACAAAAGTCTGTTCAGTATGCAGCCTGGTAATCAATCGTAATCCTTCAGCCCGACTCAATGACTTAAATTCAGATCATAAAGATGTCGCCATGGTCACAAAAGTAGTGCTTATGCAAATCTCTTGTGTAAACAAGTCTTAGTTCTTATCAATTTTTATTTTTTTTGTTTGACTGCCGTTGAGATTGAAATGATTTTGAACACTTTGATGCTGGGACAATAAGAGTTTGGTGCACATGACAGATGACCAGAAAGCATGTCCCTGGTAAACACCACTATGGAATTAGAATAGAGGGGTATAATCCTCCTCTGGATGCTGAAAAATGTAGCAAAAAAGATTCACTTTCTGGCTGTTGAGGCTAATGTTTACTGCCACTGCAGCCGATCGACAGCATGAAAGCTGGGTAATTAGTGTTTATTCGAGTGGATGTAATTGGACAAAGAGAAAGGAAGATCATCACATGATCTGGCAGTCAGTGGAAAGCACGGATCCACTAACGCACCCGAGTTTTGACGTGACAGCAAACTATAAAATTATGGCACTTTCAACACAACAATGATTGGGCGTGACCTCCCGGCCTGAAGGGTGGTGAGGGGGGTTATGCCAGAATAATGCTGGAGTCACAGGCAGTGCAGCTCATGTGATGTGCCAAGCAACAAGCAAACATCACAAACATGGGGGCAGGCAGATGGTCCAGGAATCGTGGAGGTACGACGAAATAGAAAACCATGCAGAATGGAAATGGTGCTGAAGGGATGAGAGGAGGCATGCGTGGAAATGTGCAGAATACAACAATCAATGGTCTCTATGGCAATGGATGGCCGGCCAGTGCTCTTACTTTCTGGCGGTACCCTGTCTTTGTGGGGACACCCCGACAAGCTCCGGTGGTGGGGGTATAGCCCAGTCACATGACCCGTCCCGTCGCACCCGGGTGTGGGGCACCGGCTCTCCTTCTTTTCCGCCCGCAAAGAATCTGCCAGCAACACAAGCATACGCATCAAGGGGCTCTGCATAGTCGAGGACAGGCATGCTCTCCCCTTCAGTCCCACATACATGTGTCACTGCTGATCACTTTGGAGATCTAACTGGCTGCCTTGGCAATACTTGGACCGTAATGTCATCTGTCTCTAGAATCATATCTGATGAGGGAATCCCAGGGCATCCAATAAGGTTAACAAGAAAAAACATAAGGGCAAAATAACCCATTAGAAAACTTTACATGGCTGTAAAAAGATCACCTGAATACTTCCAGTACCTACACTTTTGGGGGAAAAAACACTTAAAATGTAACAAAAATCCATGAAGCTGAACACCCCCCGTGGCTGATGTCTTTTTTTCCCCCTCCAAAAATGGTAAAAATTTTGATGCTTCAAATATGCAATTTCATATTGCCCTGTGAATGGGGCCCGGTTGTGAGATAACGAGGAAAAATGTGCGGCATGTGGAAGGCTTATCAGGCGCCTCGTTAATGTGTTTGAGGGTGACTATCGGCCCAAATCTCCTCCTGCACTGATTCCTGTTCTTTCTCCCCCCAACAGACTGGGGCGTTTTCAGGCAGCAGCGAGCAGCGGTAGCGGATGGCTGCTGGGCTTAGAGGCGACAGTCTAGGCCTCGGTGCCCCCTGGCGAGCGAAGACGATATGAAGAGAACCAGCCGGCACCTCAAGCCTGGCATTAAGTGACGGGCAATACTCCACCCACCCTCCAACTAGCCTTTTGCTCCGATATGAGCAGTGGCCTGGGAACATTTTACCTGGCAAACATTAATCATTAACAGAGAAGGGGGGGTTCGCTTTAGCTCAGGTCTCTCTGTTTGCTAATCATGCCTCCATTTGAGGCAGCGTCGACGTTTTGGGATGACTCCCATAATAAAAACAATAAGCTCCCCAAACAAAGAGTGCTCACTCTCCACACTGTCAATTAAAGGCACCGCTAAAGCACATATTGACCGGCACTATGAGAACCCAGGGGTCGTCTATTCATTTATCTCCGTCCTGATATTACAGGGATTCCCTGCGGCGCCTCTGACATTGAGGCCATGTCTCGGGGCTGAATGATAATGGCTGCCCTTTCTGGATTCACCTGTGTTCTCTTCCTTATCGATCGGGCTGAAAGCGAGACCAGACAAAGGGAAGAATGGGAATTTCAGACCCCCAGCTCTATGGAAGCAAAAGGCATTGAGCGACCTCTAATGAAAATTTAAAGGTGGTGTAACCTGGTACACCCTGGCGTTTAGCTGGGATTCAGAATGCTCCTAGGGACTTTTTTGGGGGAGATATTAGCTAGACTGCTGAGCAAATAGATATTTCTTGAATGTCACATCTCCACACCAGGGTTTGTGGGGGCTGGGTTAGTGCAGGACCACTACACTGCACATGGGGGGAGGGAGCATCTGGATCTGGTAAAGGGTGAAAAGCTGGGTTAGGAAACATGGATGTCACAGTTCATCTGGAGAGACCCACAGTGGGGTCAAAGTCTGGTCTTTTTTTATCAACTTTTCCAACCATCTTGTTATCAGAGGAGTATGGAACTTGTTCCACAATGGCCCATGCTATTCTGCGATCGAGCTGGACAAGAACTGTGGTCCGATAAGTCTGAAAGGATTAATTTTTCTGGGAAGGACAGTGACATTCACTAAGCCTGACCTTAGGGTGTTCGCCTGTTGAACCCTGGGGAGGGAGTGGAGCTGGGGGTGATTTTGGGGGGGTGGGGGGGTTGGGTAGAGGAAATGAGCACATTAGCCCAGCCCTTCCTGGTTTAAGGGAACGCTTCATTTAACAATCTGAATTTTACCCCTGTCTGCCGCTTTGCAAGGCGAAGGGGGAACCCAGTCGAGTGGAATGCATATTAGGAGGCAATAGATATTGATTGTGGCTGGGGACAGGCCTCGCTTTGCATAGCAAGCGTCTTCCGCTGCCTTGCCGTCGCCGGGATAATTAATGTGCAGTCACGGGCTCTGCCGTTTGTTATCGGTCATTCGGATGCCGTTCAATTCCCATCCCAGTGTCTCTGGGGGGTGGGGGGGTGCTCTTCAATAACTGTCATGGCGTTATTGTTTTATAAATCACAAGGCTCTCTAACTGGGGGCTGGTGGGTTCTGTGTGCGTAGGCCATACACTGCCAAAGAATCGGTACCGGCGGCTCGCAGTCGGGAGAGGAGGTGGTCGTCATGCTAACGCCCACGCTCCTCTCGCTCATCTAGAATCGTCACTGCTGGCAAGGGGACGCCCGCCACCACACTCGCCGCGTCTGTGAAATTCACATCCGTGCTGCTATTTTTGCTTTTTTTTGGTTGCCGCTTTTTTTAAGGCGAGATTGTAGCAAGGTGTGTTTAAAAGGCGCGATTTTGACCCAGTGGATCCCTCGCTTTCTGGGAATGTTCCAAGCCCCTCGCATTCACTCAGCCTTCTGTTTTTTTCTTTTTCTTGTTCCCCTCCCTTCCTCCGCTTGTCGCATCTCCTGCTGCATGCAGGTGCTAAGTGCTTGGATGAGGAGAAAAAAAAAAAGATGCGGCTGACAGAGATTTCGCCTGAGGACCTGTCACAGAGTTCCCTCCTAATTTAAATTATGGCCACACTGCTGAAGCTCACATCTCCCATCCCCCCCCAACGCTACTCCAACTGTCTCGTAGGTAAGTGGTAAGCAACACCTGAATGTGGGACTAACACCACAGTCACTTAGCCTGAGATGAGTCTACCTGCAAGTCTGGCTAAGTGCCCTTTTTTCACCGATGTGGGGGCTGATCAGATAATTTCTTTCTTTCAGGCTGCTGCTATGCACCACCTCCATGGATCTTGTTTTCCTCATGACGCCCTACAAACCTGCTCATCACTGACCCCAGCTCCACCTCCCCACACCTCCCTTTCCGCCGCAATGTACCATCCACTGCTTCCATCCATTTATTTCCCCCCCATAAACGGTGCCCTACCATTTAGCCATGTTTTCGACAGACTTCCAAGCAAGCTTTTAACACAGAGCTAACTGCCATCTGCCCTTGTTTCCTTGGCGGAGCTGACCCATTTTTCCATGATGGCCAGGGGAGGACCAGTGAAGGGAAAAAATAAATTAATAAAAATGACGCTGAATATTCCGAGCAATCATGACGCAGGAACTCGCGAGGAAAGCCTCGGCCCAGGAATTATCAGCGCTGAATTGAGTTATTTTTCCGAAAGTCGCACGCCAATTTGTAGTGAGGGTTTTTTTTTCCTTCTTCCGCAAAGCCCTTCCTGGGTTTAAAAATAGGCCGGTGAGTGCAGGCAGCATCCCAGGGATGAGATTTGCCATCCTAACAGGCCGTGCAGATTGCTATTACTTATGCCTGACAAGCCCAGCCTCTGATGTTGCCATGCGAGCCTATTTTAACAACATAAGCCGCCACTGCCACATGAATTTTCATACTGACTGAGGAGGCTCTTCCTGGGTACATCGCCTTGCAAGGTTCCTGCCCGGCAAGCTGGGATCCGCTTCTGACAAGTGGGAGCAGAGTGACCCCACCGGCTCGATGTGAGTTCACTTAGGGCTGTCAATGCAAACTTCTGCCTTTTGCACATTCATGACAAGCTATTAATGAGGAATACTGCAGTGTGCTTCTGTAATATGGCCCCAATATTTGAAATGTATTGGCCCATAAGGACCAATTAGTAAGAGTTACCATGAATTGTACCATGACACCAGAAACCTTCTCTAAGGGCAGGATGGACATGTTCCATTCATTGCCTGTTGGGTGATATGGCAAACAGTCTTTACCGGGTAATTTTTTCCCAATTCAAGAAGGCTCTTCTGGAAACCTGGAACAGACCCCAACCGCGCTGATAGCTCCCCATACCTTTTGGGTAGTATGGCTTCTTCATGCCATCGTGCAGCCGTGCCTTGCGCTCCTCGGCACAGCTGGGCCTGGTGCCGCTGTCCTCCTGCATCCTTAGAACGTCCCGCTCGTGCCGGGACACCTCTGCGGCCATCCGGTCCCGCATGGCCTTGGCCCGCTCTGATTCAAGGGCAATGGCCTTCTCCAGCAGGGACAGATTGCCCTTAGTCATGTCGAAGACCTCCTCGGAGCGGTCCGAGGCCACCGAAGTGGCGTCCTCATCATGGTAAACATCCTCCCGGGCGCAGCTGGAGAAAGCTTTGGACCCAGGGCTCAGCTGCTCTTCCAGCTTCATCAGGTTGACCATATCCGAGTAGCTGCGCTCTACAGCATGCCGGTCCTCTTGCCCCTGATGGCAGTCGACATAGCCAGACTGTTGATGTGAGGCTGACTGTGGGTTCGAAGTGTGCCCGGAGTAGTCGGCAGACTGTGTCTCGCTCAGTTTGCGCGCCAGGTCGAAGCACTGGTTCCGGAGGCACTCCAGACTGCTGAGACACACCTCCTCCTCGCTCTCCTCCGCCTGTCCATTGCTGGTAGGCTTGCCCTGGAGGGCCCCGCCCCCATCCACACCTTCCAGTGTGCCGTCTGCATAGCCCCTTCCATTGAGGTTCTCAGACAGCATGGCACCATGTCCCTGCGCCAACAGCTTAAGGGAGTCTACTGTTTCCCGAACGACATCACTGTCCACGTCCAGGCTCAACTCGCCCTTTCTCGTGCCCTTCACTGCATCCTCATCCTCCTCCTCCTCGGCGCTGTTGGAGGAGCTGCTGTTCATCTCCGACTCGGTCATGGCGCGGTAAGCCGCGTCCTCCGCAATCTTGCCCAGGTTCAGCAGGGACTTGGCCACCAGCTCATCATAGTTCTCATACTCTTCGTTGTTGTTGTCATCCTTCTCTATGGTATGGCCAGTCTTTGAGTAGATGCCACTTGCCTGGACGTCCTCTGTCAGACAAGAAATGCCATTTAATGTCATTCCGAGGAACATACTTCGGCGTCTGAAGGCATTCCTACCCACTGAGCCTGTTTTTTCATTAGGTCGATAAGCCCCATCTTGCTGTTAAGTAACGTTTATGTTGATGCCTTTAACTATAGCTGGCTGAATGCAAGGGCTTACTGACTTTGAGATTTTGTCTCTTAGCTACAGCTCCATGTACCACATTTAAATATTCACTCCACTGCACCAGTGTAATATTTTTCCTCAAAGCTCATGGGCTCCTAGGTGGCATGATATTACCATTCAGAATGTGGGGGCAATTTCATTGCAAACAAAGGACAGAGGATGTGAACATGGCTGAGGAATCCTTACTATTTAACCAATCAGCCAAGCAATCGGTCAACCAACTAATAACTAATCAGTTACTTGACTCCCATTATATATCAGTGCAAAACAATGAAGTCATCACCAGAAACTACATTTTAAAAATGAATAACCCCATAAACAAACATTCAGAGTTATGAATTCAGGATTTATCATGAATCATTTTCTACTACGGACCTCAACGTGAACAGTCATAACCGACCGGAAACACATTTCGATGGAGCCCCAGCACACTGGTCACGCTGGGGATTGATTCCAACATCCTGAAACATTTCTCTGAAAAGCCATTTGATGTGCAATCAAGGGACACAAAAGGAATAGGGAGACACAGCAGATTGGAGGCGCAGCAGAGAGATTACAGCACCACCATGAGTGGATTAGCACAGCTGTAATGCAGGGTGCTGTTTAAGAAATGCAGAAAATGAAAACGTGCCCAGCATCTGTTGTGCTGGTGAAGATCAGTATCTAAGACGCACCTAATCTGGCAACAGGGCAGTACAGATCAGGTTGCAGGTCAGAAAATACGCCGATTGTTTTTCCTGCTAACTCCAACGAGGAATATTACAAAAAATGTTGATTAACAATTTTCAAACTCAAGACTTCAAAACTCAACAAGCTCAACCAGAGATGATAGGAGTTTAACTGGGAGGTGAAGTTTCTGTTGTCGTGCAGTGGATGCGCAGAGTAAATTCACAAGACAGAGGCAAGTCATAAGGTAAAGGAATGCATCTGGTATCTGAGAACCAAGGCTAGCGGGGTGGATGTGATACTCAAATAAAGGTGAAGAGGTCATTTCAGCATTCCAAAGGCCCCCCAAAATCCGGCACAAATGTCACAGAAACTACATGTGACATAGCGATTAGGAGGCACATTGAAACATACCAGTCCAGAGAGAAAAAGAAAAAGAGACCACAAGACATATAGAAACATCCTGATCACGAGACCGAGAGACACAGAGATTTTGAGATTATCTCCATAGTCTTTTTTATATGCCATCCAGTCACACCGAACAAAGACATCCCTTTCAGGACACCCACACACTTCATAGTCACTGCATGCCATCACTCAGTAACCTATGAGTCAAATGAAGTTGCAGTTTATGTGCAGCTTACCAGATATAATGTTAGGTGATATATAACCTTCATTTGTATCTAACTGCCTTCACCTGCAAGTGCTCACAGCATACCTGAGCTCAATGTCCACGCTATAAGACTTCTGACTCACTGAGCGGGGCTTAAATAAATTCATCTTTCTGTTCTGGCTCTAGCTAGCCTCAAGAGGTTTTCTTTTCATGTCTGGGTCGAAACACTCTGAGTGTCAGAAAAATCTGAAGTCCTCAAATAAATCTGTTTGTTTCAAAATGCTGGAATGGACATGCTAAAATATGAAAACACATGCCTAAATAAACAAACAAATAAACCTAAATAAAACCACTTGGTGCTGGCATAATGGCACCTGCCCTTACCTTGATACTGACTCTGTTCTTCATAGTCTTCCTCTTCCTCATCCTCCTCTTCTTCATCTCCTTCCTCTTCCTCATCCCCTTCCTCTGCTTCCTCTTCCTCTTCCTCCACCCCCTCCTCCTGTTCTACCTCATCCCCTTCCCCCCTCTCCTCCTCACCCTCCTCTGGCTCGCCGTGCTCCTCATTGTCCTCCGAGTACTCCTCCTCCTCTTCTTCGTCATCCTCGTCCTCCTCCTCTTCCTCCTTTTCATCCATCTCCTCTGTCCCGTCACTCTCGTAGCACTCGTCCATTGAGGAGTTGTCCACGCGAGCCAGGAAGGGCTTCTTCTTGGTCGGAGGACCCTGAGGCAGTCTCTCCTGTGTCTTCCTCTTCTTGGCTAACGGGCAGCCATAGACACTGCAGGAGGGAGATAAGGAGCACCGCTTAATGACCTCACCCACACGGCTTAAGCTGCTCCTCTGATTCCCATCCAACACTACAACTGGGCTGCAGTGACCCAGGTAGTTTTATTTATTTATTTGTCTGCTTCTTCCACTGCACACTTGGTGACGCCCCGTTGCCGCGGCGTGCCGTGATAATTAATTTCGCCGGCCAGCGTGAAAACGAAACGCGGAAGCCCAAATTCACTTAACCGACCTTTTAATTATGCACATAATCATTAGTACTCGTGAAACACCAGTTTTCAATTGGCATAGAGCGGCACATATAATTATGCACACTGGATTTAGGAGAAGTTATTAGGAAACAAAAGGCCTCTTCGAGACAGGGAGACAGCGACAGAGAGGAGAAGCGAATAAAAGAGGAGAAATGGCAGGGGAACTCCTAAGGTCGCTCCCCACCCTCCCCTCCCACACCTAAAGCAAGCTGGGTGCAGGAAACACCAACAGCTTTGTACCTACCAGACATCAGACACACGCAGAACACAGAATAATGCTTCAGAAAACATGCATTTAAAATAACAGATATGTACGTCATATTTCAGACACGTCCAGTAAAGCACAACAACTGTCTAGAGCAAGAGTACTCAATTATTCTTTCCCCAGGTCCAAATTTCTTTCACACAATGAAAACGGGTTAGTATTGTAGTATTGATTGCATGTTTTGGATCATATTGTGTTACAGTCCAGATGCGACCCAAAGTCTGCCATTTGAGTACCCCTGGTCTCTCTCTCTATGTATATGTGTGTGTGTGTGTGTGTGTGTGTGTGTGTGAAATCCAAGTCTAAGAAGCACTCATTTTGATCCTAGAGAGACTTTTGGCAAATAGAAGGTGTCAGTGATTCTCTATGATATGTGTGGGTATAAGAACTGTCCTTTTTTGTCACAAAGGTTTCAAAACAGTCTTACACTGCTGCAAAGGCCGTGACACTCCGTTGCCGGCCAGTTTCCAGGGGACTTCAGCTACATGACAAAATGGCGCCACAACAAATTTGAACCCTTGTCATATTATGCTGCCAGTTAAATGGCTTTGTTGCATGGTGCCCTTTGTTTGGCCTTTCCTAAAGCTTCCCGATTAAGTTTGTCAGCCATACTTTTTAGCTTTATTTTTTTTATTTAACTGTACAGGAAGTTATATATAAAAGTTCCATATAAAGATATAATTAGCCCAGTGAAACTTTGTCAGATTTGTTTCAGACAAAATACACACACACGCACACACACATAGAATTTTTTATACAACTATTTTATTTTACCAACAGTCCCACAGCTAAGTTTAAAATTTAACCCAAATGTTAACCCAAGTGACCTAAAGTCAAATTCACTGCTCAAAAATATTTAAATATATATAAGTAGATAGATCTTATATATGGCTAAGCATTTACAGTATATATAAATCATCTGGGCGAGTCCACACGCAAAGATCTCTAAAATACGTGATCTATAGTGTAAGGACACCAATTACAGTCAGGATTTCTGCCCGGACTCGTTCACGGTGAGTATATTGCGGTTCTATTTTTCAGTTCTGCCTTCAGCTGATAATGAGCATCCAGGCCGTAGCTGCACAGCTGCACCAGATTCATTCATGTGGCTGTACCACTCATAAAAATTTAACAACGCTGTTTCCAGGTTACCCAGTACCAACGTTAATATATGAGCATTAAACGGACAGGACTGCTTAAATATAAATATATGTAATTTTTCCTGACACACTTAAAATGGTCTATTTGGTGTCTTACATGCATGTAATTTAAGTAGCCGCGGAGCTCGTTCCTCTCTCGCATCTCGCTTGAGGTAACAATTACGAGCCGATTCTCACACCGGCGCGACCGTGTTTTTCGCCAAATGCGCCGTGTAGCTCACCCGTTTCTGCACGAGCGCAAAGCCGCAGGCGCGCGCACACACGTGCGCTCACGCGAGCGCCCACGCGCACACGCGTGCGAGCCGCGGCGTCCGACGCCGAAAACACGGCGGCGATGCTCTGATTAACTTCCTCGGCTAACAAAAGTAGATGGATTAAAACGAAATCCAAGCCAAGCCAAGTCAAATGACCGAAGGCTTAGTTGGCAGTGAGCACCGTGTTAAAGTCAATTTAATAGGAGTACATTTTTCATAAAAATCTGCTTCAGCTTCAGTCACACATCAGAGGGGGGAAAACCAGATTTCTGCTATTCAGTTTACTTAAGAGAAAAATAGTGAACATATTTCAGAGCTGACACGTTACACAGGACACACGCAAGGCCACGCTTTTCTGTTGAAACGTTCCAGACAGCCAGACAGATGGGGAAAAGAGATTGGAGAGTCAGAGGCACCCCATGGATACTAATCATTCAGTGGGGGGGAGTAACAAAATTAATTGCAGGATGTCAGGCAGATTATACCAAAATATTTTACGCTGGGTATGTCATAGTACCAACGAATAACGTAGACCACAGCAAACCAGCTCTTTGAGAACATGGTGCAGATATTTCCCCCTGTCTCTATCGTGAGGCTACCCTGAAAAACATGGATTTATGGGTGGGGAATAGCAATAAAGCAAAGAGATGACTTTGGGACGGCGACCGGCCCCTAATCTGCCATCTCAGCCCATCAGCAGCTCAGACGTGTGTTTTGCATGCTTAGTTACGAGTCCGTCAGCCGTGAAATGTTCTGGGGAACCCATTCTTACGGGCAGAGAAGACGTGTCCCCTCCCACTCTGCGGAGGACTGGCTCTAATGTGAACAAATAAACAGCGTTAGATTTATGGAGCGTGGCTGATAAGCACCCATGACAATGTACGAGTTTCGCAGGGCTTCCATCTTGGATTATTCCAGAAGCATATTAAAGCTGTTTATGCTCAAAGCCACTGAGGCCGTCTGATAAAGGTCAAAGGGAATGACGTTTAATACTATTTGTGACTAATAGGGAAAAAAATGAAAACAGGCACGAGTCGAACAGGCTCGGTGTGAAATCCATGAGGGCAGACATAGATCCGTCGATTTGAGGGGAATGGGCATCGATTCCATCGGTTTCCATGGTTTCGCCGTGTCTTCCACCCCGGTAAGCTTGACCCAAAAGTGTCCTTACCATTTTGGTTTGGAGGTTGGCTGTGTGTCTTACACGGTGATTTGTATTCATTATTGTTAAGAGTTTATCAGTTTATGTGTGATTTTTATGCTAAAATATAACCTCACAGTTTAAAATGATTAATAAGAGACAGTTTTCCAGTATATAATTCACTATCAGCAACAAGAAAATGAAGGAAACAATGACGTCTAGTGAACATCAGCACTAGAATAAGGGACAGCGCCAATACGCCGATTTCCTCCCCACTTTAGCTCGCCTACTAATGACCTTCTAGCCCGGCCCGCTAGACCACAGGGACGACGACACCAGACCAGGATTAACGACTCTTCCTCGGACACACCACAGTCTGCCCCTGAAGTTCCCAGCGTCCTTCAGTCAGTGCACTGCAGCTCTCCACCCCTCCCCCCACCACTTGACGATCCCTTAAGCCCAGGATTACTTACCAGTCAGCCCCTCGCACCTCCGTGCCGTTTCATTAATCTGCGCCGAGTGGAGTGGGCCGTCCTGGCCCTGACAGCTGTGGGGGCCTTCAGTAACTTTCCCCCTCCACCGACCTCCCCCCCCCCCCCGCTCCCTTCCCCTGGGTCCGCCAGCCGCTGATCGATAAGCGTTTGTGACCAAACATCTCGACAGCACATTAAAACGCCACTCATCCCTAGGCAGACCGGCGCCCCTGAATAAATCAGGGGCGAGTCCCGTCGGGCCACATGCAGCCAGAAAGACACAGCGCCATCCCCCCCACACCCCCCCATATTACAGCCCCGTCTTATCAACCTGAGGAAGCTTTGTGACACAAAGGGACACGCTGGCCGGTTCCAGCTGTCTCTGTTTACAAACACGCAATGCTGGGCAGCCGTCAGCCAAAACGCATGCTGCTGGCTGCCGAGCGTCACACAGACGCCGCTGTGCTGCGTGCCTGCCGTCCGGCCTGCCACCCGCCGTCCGGCCTGCCACCCGCCATCCGGCCTGCCACCCGCTGCCGGTCGCTACCAGCCGTGCTGTCTTCCCACCGATTCGCAAGATGGATTGGTTTTTCTCGCTAGATGTGACAGTTAGCATGATTCT
>JAODUD010000026.1:21981605-21993638 GCA_026784285.1 Stomatorhinus walkeri
GGGGGGGGGGGGATGTGGACTGGTAATGAGCAAACGTTGGGGGCGAGGCCCTATTCGCAAAACCGGACTAATCTCATGGCTTGGTCTGGGATTTTCTTTAATCAAAACTAAGCGCAGACCAATGACGAGGAACAGAAGCAGTGAGTTGATAATGTGATTCAAGAAGCCCATGGGCTTCTGCGGAGAGAGATATATTTATTTATTTGTTTCAAAAGGAGGAGTTTCAAACCTCAAACCCACAAATGCTGACGTGCTCCAGTTTGTGCTGTAGAATTTACAGCCGCCTGATTGGCTCTGTTTTTAACATCCTGGAAAAGGTCCGAGCTGACAGCCTTGCCCTGCTGTTTTTGTATATCTTGTCCTGCATAATTTTCACCTGGTGTCAGCTATTCTCTGACTTGTAGGTCTATTTATAGATTAGCCTGAACTTGACGTCTAGCCAGCAACCTCTGGGCTGCCTTTTTAAGGTGCGACCTGAGTGACGTCATCTCTGCACTCGGAGAGTGCTGCTCAGGGGCGCTTCGGTCCCCCAGCCAATTCCAAATGTCAGTAGCCTCTTGAGAAATTCGAAGCAGGCTGCCGCTTAATCAGCCAGGCCTCTAAGAACCAAACTCTTCCTAAGGGCTTCAAAACACATTCTTACTGTCTCAATGTCGATTTGGTCTGTTGCTGCATGGATTTTTTAAAATGTTATTTCTTCTGTTTCACGGTGTTGTATAATACTATTGCTATATGGGTCACACTTTATTTGATGGAGCACCAGTACTCGATAACTGCTGAAGTTCAAATCATGAACAAATATAGCCGCTGCATGAGAGAAAAGATGCCACAGTTCATTAATGATGAACAAATATGAGATCAGTATTTCACTTGTGTTATTCATCACTTGTTCCTTCAGCAGTTCCTTAGTTGTTCACAAAGGTTTACAGAATTAACAGATATAGTAACAAACGTAGTAACTGCTTGAGATAAAACATGCATCATGATTCATTAATGATGAATCAACATGAGATCACTATGTAACTAAGACTTATCTTGTGGTTAATTAATACATAAGTAGTAGCATAATACATTATTTGTGCCCCGTCAAGTAAAGTGTTACCAGTATACGTGTTGCTTTCACTAGGAAGGCCTACTACCTCATTTTGTTGCACATTTACCTACTTGGTTGTTAAAGCAGTATGAGCCCTGAGTTATGTTTGGACCTCCTCGGGCTGATACGAGTTGCGACAGGCGACAGCAGGCCCGACGGCAACAGGAAGTCGCTGATGGCGCTTTTGTGACAGCATACACCCCACAGACAAGTGAGGGAGGGGCCACCTGACTGCAGGGGTGTAACATGCAAAACGTGTGGTGGCACGCTCCTGCTGACCGTTTTTATACCAGCTAAGGCACTGTTGATGTAAGGTGCCTCCCCCTTAAGACACAGGTCTACATGGAGGGGGCTGAGACAAGGCAGGGGGGAGAGTTTGCAGGAGTGTTTGGTGCGAATCATGATTCGTCTCAGTGGTTTTCTGATTTCGATGGCTTGTCCCATTAGTGCCACAGAAACGTGGTCTTTCAGGCACCTGCAATCTGGCTTGTTGCAGTCATCATCATCATCATCATCATCATCTCCATCATCATCATCATCATCATCATCATCTCCTCTTCATCCTGGGCCTGTTTGCTAGGAACATTCTGGAACCTTCAAAATGTGGTAGTTCTGTTTGTACTGTTGTCGCTTGCACTTTACTTTTGGACAGATTATTTTCAGGGAAGGGGGTGTGGGCGCTGATGTGGGGGTGCGGCATCTGTGAGGGACATCTGAAGACAAAATATGAAAGCTGTCACTGACTTCTTTCTATGAAGTACACTAATTAAAAACACTATGTCTTAAATT
Source organism: Stomatorhinus walkeri (assembly GCA_026784285.1). Classification (NCBI taxonomy): domain Eukaryota; kingdom Metazoa; phylum Chordata; class Actinopteri; order Osteoglossiformes; family Mormyridae; genus Stomatorhinus; species Stomatorhinus walkeri. Next base: position 21,983,488 of record JAODUD010000026.1, read on the forward strand.
AGGCGATAATAATTACGGCTATGATTCATGCATATTCATGCAATTCTTACAATTGCTAAATTAAAATGTTCACAGGCATGTGTCTGGAAAAGCTGCATTCCACATTGTATTATCAGCATCACTCAGAGCCATTGAAAATGGGGTGGGGAGACAGTCAGGATTTAGGGGGGCGGAGCCACTAATGGCTTTGTGTGTGGATTCTGCATTTGGTTTATTTATATACAAATTAGTACTTACTTTTGTAATTCTATCACGTCTCTCTACTGGCACTTGTATATACAGCCCTTTTGTGTGTTTAGGGTGCTTTATGATGTTGTGGTGTTCATCGTGTTTGTTTGTGTATGTATTGCATATTGTGTTATGCACTTAGCCAGAATGCTCCTCCAGTATACACAGTGAGATGACGTCACTCCCACCTCCTTCAGTCACGCTGCTATTTCTGAGTACCGAGATGCTTGCTGTGTACTGTAGCCTGACCCTGAAAGCTGATCCACTACATCAGCTGGACAAGTCAGCATAAGCAATATGAGTAGGAATATTAATAGAAATGTGCCACTATATACAGTGAAATTTACTGTAATGTCTTTAATACTGGGGGCACTGTACTTATCTGGGATTGTTCTGCACAGGAGACATAATTACACTTTGACTAATTGCTGACTGTATGGGGATAGTGTGGCTTTTCATCTTGCCAGTGGTTGCCTTGCCACAGGGAGACTGAGGAGTTGGGGATTCCACCCACAGACCTGGATGTTCTGAAGGGGAAAAACTATTAATGGCTGATGATTAGATCTGTGGTCTGTAAGGCTGGTTAATCTCTCCGGGGGGAGAATCCCCTCATAGCTGACATGAAATAGGCCTCAGGTTGGGCATCTTTGGAAATCAGCAGGAGTAGTAAGTTGCAGAAGAATAAGATCAATGCATTTACTCAGACACTTTGGCATTGTTAAAATAAGCAGAAATGCCAACCGTCTTCCTTAAAATGGCCAGGACGTGTCACGTGGCAGTGTCTGAAATGCATACGCCGCCTGGTGTCACCGGGTGAAGCTTTGTTATGACTTGCTACAGGAATGTCGGACAAATCTGGTTTCCTTCAAAAGTGGGAGACGTTCTGAGAGAGGATCTCATTGAAGCTCTTGAGCTTTGAGCTCGCTTCCCTCCTCATTGCCTTCTTGCCATCATAGCTGTTTCTCCTGAGTTTTTCCCCCCCAGTGCTTTGCCTTCTATTATTAGCCTCTTTTAAGTTATATTCTGCCTCATTTGGGCTTAGAAGCCAGAGGCATCTCCAGAGAGCTGAGGAATCATAGGAATCTGAAGCAGCCCCTGCCATGGGTCAGAACCGTGTTCTGAAATGTCTTAAATGGAGGACCTTGCAAGTGGCGCTAAGCTAAAAGCCGAACAAATGGCCCCAGCTGCATTTCTGACCATCCTTGCTATGGGGCTCCGTCTCCTCAACTGAGACCCCTGACAGGTTGAGCTAAGAGGTATTGCTGTGTGTTTTCTTGCTTGACTTTAAATGTGATGGGATTTCTTTGCAGAAAAGGAAGCTTGTTCGAGTTCTGTCAGTTTAAGCCAAGCAGTGATTGGTCAACACCTGGTCCGAGCAGGATTATGGAATGCCGAAGATTCCTTTATCCCATCACTTGCTAAAAGAACTCAGACTGTTCCACGAAGCACACCAGCTAGAATGATCTGGAGAGAGTAGTTTTGGTTTTTGCATTAAACCACCCATCTCCCGTCACGACAGTCAGGAATACTCAAAGCAGAAGACATGATATAATCTCACGTCGGGGAGGACCACGTTGTGATAACCAGATGCATGCCTGCTGACTGAATCGTGGCTTGACCTCCACTGTGCAAATTACCATGTGTATGAGTATGGAGATGGCTTAGGGGTTTGGTTATGAGTGGAATCCGTTAGCATGCTGATCACTTATAAAGTGATACGTTCCCTGTTGGACAGCATGGGGTGGAGATAATCTATAAATACCTTCTCTAGATTCGTCTCCAGGAAACAGCTGGGCCAGCTAACCATCTCTTGCCTTGGGTGCAATTTGGTCCATGTTTGGCTCGGACTTTGAATGCTTGACCTTTCATCCCTCCCAAGGTTTCAGCATTTGTTACTGGCAGAGTGGACTGCAGTTGCTTCAGATTTTAGAGATGCTCACGTTTAAGGTTAGTCTGGGGACTGGTTCAACTCATGTCATCAAAAGGAAGGACCTAATGGAATATCTTGCCAGGTCATCAAGGTGTTTTCTAACTCCGTGTTTGCTAATCTGGTCCTCAAGGGACCTTCCATCTTTTTTATGTTAATCTGTAATAATTTTAATCAAACCATGGCTGTCTTTAAAAAGAAATGCAGAAAATAGTTCTTGAACTTTCTGTTGTCTCTTAGTGACAGTGCAATGCACCTGCATTTCTGTGGGAATAATGTCTGTAGGAGTGAAAGTATCAGGAGGGATTAATCAGAGACCAGATAAAGATTGAGGGCCCACTCATTACATCACTTTCTTGGCTACTTGATCGGACACATCACCCTCCCCCTAGGTGACTTTCTACACTTTACACATGTCCATTGTATCCGGATGGTCTTTACTGTTAAACATGGACATATTTAAGTGCCCCCTCAGACACAGGGAACGTCCCATCGGGAACTTGCGGAACGAATGTAATCCACGTACGACATTCCTCCATGGGTGTGGAGACCACACAAGCTTATGATTCCGGTAATGGTTTAGTCATATTCATTCACTGCATGTCTTTTTTAAAATTTGGATTTAGTTTTTGTCTCTCCCCGTGACGGTTTGTTTTGAATTTTTTTTGTATCCTGCTTTGTTATGCTAATAGCAAATTAGCAGCATTTTGACTGTGACTGTTATAGTTGAATTCAAAAGCTTCACTCAGTTTGCTGTCCTTCCTGAGCAGACTTGCCAGGGTGACCACCCCAGAAACAACACTATAGCTTCCACAGGTGTATCGTTACTGCTGCTAAAACCCAAAAATCAGGAAGAAGCAAAGCTGTACATTCCTTTGGTTGTTGTATTGATGACGAGCAATTCTGACAGTCTGGACAAATGCAAAAATGTATTTAATTCCCTCGTTGTGGTGCGTGCCAGTGTTCCTACACTCAGTTTGGACTCGTCCATTTAGCCAAAGTATGTCAAGGTCCAGAGGAACGTGGAATGGAATTTCTGCTGTGGAGGTTCAAAGACCTGATAAGGTAACTTGGTGCCTTTTGAGATAGCTACAAATGCGTTAATTTCTCTAGGGGAGGGGGGGGTGGAGAGCCGAAAATGCCAAAAAATACACATTATGATGAAAATGTTTGGAATTCAGTAGCTGAGACTGTCTTGATTAGAGCATAAAGGAACCTTTTAAGGATGAAGAGGAACTGCAAAAAAATTAATATGGTAGCAGAAGACAGCCTCTGGATGTGAGCATTTAGACCTTTCTTTCAGGCCTGCATAACTCCTGCCAGACATTCATCCTGCTGAACATCTAGCTTTAATGGGAGTTATTAGGCGATAAATTTCCCTTTGATGTTCAGAATCTCTGCTCTCTGCTTTTCTGGCTCCAGGTTTGGTTTTACAGATAGTGCCTGTGCATAGTCGTGGTGGGACTTGAGTCGCACTCATTAATGCGACATTAGTGCACTGCAGGTGGGGGGGGGGGATATTTTGTGAACATGTTCGGAACACTGCCAAGCATTACTCGGAGGTCAGAGGTCGAATGAGATCACAAGGGAGGCCCAGCGTATTGGTGACTAATCTGTAAGTAATTAGAGGTACTGAAGTCATACTTGAATGTGGGTAAGATTTAAAAACGAATCCACTGCAACAGTGATAGAGACCCTGAAAATGCCCGTGGGTGGGGAGTGTTTCATCTGGGCCATTCTGTTCACAAAGGCTTACAACAAGAATCTCAGTTCTACATATAAACATTCACTTATGTTGGACAAACCTAATCACACAAACTCTAAGCTTTATATTTAATTCATGTTTTCTTACACAGTTTAATGGAATGTCTTCTTTCACGTCAATATAATTATGCATTTACCTTTAACCTCTGACCATGCTTGACATTTTGTCAGTGCACTCTGGGCTGTTTGGTCACCTCCAGACCGGGAGCAGTGAGTGCGCTTTGGCTGTGGAGGTCACAGACGGGATTAGTTTCGCCTGCCCGCGTTATATATTACAGTGCTGCTCGAGTGTCTCGCCCAAATACGCTCTCCGTCTGCCGCAAGATTATCCGTCACTCCGGCAGTTTCTGCAACGGAGGGGGGTGTCCCAAGGGCACCATAAATGCTCCCGAACCCTTCCAATGTGTCAACGCCACGCGTGAGAAACCGTTCTGTGCTGGGAGCGCTTGGCCACAGGCTTGGACGGAGCCTCTTCCTCAGGCCCGAGGGCCAGACTGCAGGAATCGCTGTGATATCACACCAGCTGCTCCGTCTCTGTGCTTGTGTGTCTTTAACGTGATCGGTGTCAGCAAGGGGGAGCCGCCGGGGCGAAGGTGGTGTCCACCAGCACGGTCCCGGACCCAGAGGAGAGAAATGCACTTCTGTTGGGCCCCGAGTCCTTTCAGATTCATTTAATAAATACGCTCATAATGAGCTGTTGATTTAGGTTATTTATTATGATATATCTGTCCCCTAAAACCAACAGTGAATTACAGTATTTCTTGAATATTTTGTATTCAGTGACTGTCAAATTGAATTAATGTGGATATTATTAAAAAAAAATAATAATTTCTCCCTCCACACATATGGCATGGTGCTGTGGCTTTGGGTGAGGTGGGGGACTACCCTGAATGTAGATGCTACCCTGAATTTAGCACATTTCTGCCTGCACGAGACGTCCGGCAGTCGTTGCGTGGATGTCCAACTACTATTTTATTTCCCACACTGACCATAATAATGTCCATATTCTAAGTATGCAAAGCGTGACTGCAATTTTAATTACTATTAATCAGCGATCGGCATGGCTGTTATATAGAAAGTACCCTTAATTGGATCAGATTTTTATATCCAGGGTGCTGAGATCCCCTGTGCTCATAAATTTCTTCTAGTCAGATTCCTTTGATTTGACAACATGGTTGATTGTCACCTATCAGTTGTGCCTCTGCATTGCATAAATGGTAAAAATGCTTCAATATCTGTGCTGTGTGTTTTATGTTGTGATACCGTATGCTTGTAATTGGAAGGTCATTGGTTTAAACCTGTTTCCAGCAACAACCATTTAAGCCTGGGTAGTAATATTGTAAGTTTAATATGAACACAAGCTACGCCTATATCTGGATTGCCATTGTTAATCAGTTGCACCATTGACAGAACTAAGGTCAGCAATTCAGAATCACAGTGTTAGATGCATGGGGTTACAATGACAGAGAGAGAATATGAAGCCTGCGATTTCTACTGTACTTCAGTCTGTGCTCTTCTCCCTGTGCAGGTTACCATGAGATCCAGATGCGGTGTGGATGACCCCCCTGGTGACATTAAGGCCGGTGTTCCCTGCCTGGCCGGTGACATCCACGCGCACGAGGATGGGAAGCTCAACAGTGATTCTCGACAGGAGACGGAGAGAGAGACGGAGGTCTCAGGAACCCTGAAATTACCCCAGAAGCCGTCCCTGCTCCCCAGCCAGAAACTTGGGCTGATGGATCTTTCCAAAGAAGACCTCGTCCGTTTCCTGGGAATTATGGAGGGAGAAGTCCAGGTAGGATTCTGAGCGGAGGGACGTGGCCTGTTCATCAGCTCCCTGTTTCTTAACTCTGTTTAGTGTTTCCCAACCCAGTCCTCTGGGACCCAAAGATGGTCCACATTTTCGCTCCCTCCCAGCTCCCAGCTCACTACTGGGAAGGAGCAAAAACGTGGACTGTCTGTGGGTCACCAAAGACTGGATTGGGAAACACTGCTGTACACTGTAGATGGCATATGCTCATTCTCCTGTGTCTACTGATAGCGTTTCAACTAACCAATGAAATTGTCATTTTTTAGATATTTATATTTATACTAGGTAACATTTGTATTCATGATGATTGTTTGTATGGATTACATTAAATCACTAATTTTAACAATTTAACATTGATAAATAGCCAGCTGACATTAATCATTGTTGAGTATAAAGCAAGATTATTTCGTATCTTGTTGACACTGACATACTTGCTTCACTGACAACAAACAATCCTTGTAAGTCTATTTAAAACAGACCGTTCACGAACAGCTGCGTAAAGACAGGTTTCTATTTGTGGTGCTAACGGCGCCTCGTCACGTTGTCTTAGGTTTATTTTGTAAGGCAGTGTTGGAGAAAATGTGTTTTTTTTCCCTGCTCCAGAAATAATGGATTTTTGGAGATACATGATTTTCATTGGACTGTGATGATTTGTAACATTTAGATGAGACTTAACAGTAGAATTCTTCCTGCCAAGCTTTTTATTGACTCAAGTTGTTTGGTTTTTAATAAGGCCAATTTTAATGATGCTCTGCTTTGTGTCTGTAATATTTAGCCAGTGGGATCAGTTTTTAGTTATTAGAAAACTCACTTTTATTATTTTAAATTTGAAAATCTGGGTCACAGTGCTTCGTTACAGTTCCAACAACCATATGAAAGTTAACAACAATATGAAAAGTGTTTTCGTTCATGATGAGTAGTACCTTTCGGTGACCACTTGGTGGAAGTAATGCTCTATTGTATTAGGTGCCATCTAAGAAATAAGCTATCAATTGAAATGCCTTGCAAGATATTGTGCCTTACCATTTTCATATAATTAGAAACTTGCTGGCCAGTGTTTTTAATAAGCACGTTTGCATTTTTTGTCAATTTTTATTGTTGGTTAATATGTTTTTTGTTGATTAGAAAGTTTTATTTTACAATGGATCTTATTGTGTGTGTGTGTGTGTGTGTGTGTGTGCTATACAAGTGCTTTCTGGCACTTGCCGGGCTGTTATTGTAAATAAGAAACTGATCTTAGTGTTTTGCCTAGTAAAGTAAAGTTTAAATTAAAAAAAATGAACTAGAAAAACATCACTCTAGCTTCATCTAGTGGTGTGCTTTGGTATTGCATGCTGTACCATTAATGCTACCGAATGTTTCGATCACTGTCATTACACATTAAAACTATCAGTCTATGGTTAGTTGGATGCCTTTGAGGCTTTTAAACAATGCCTTTTCCCCACAGGCCCGAGATGACATCATCCATATCCTGACCTCCCATGATGCCCCACCTGAGGCCCTGGAGAACCACTATGCGTCCGCTGGCCACCTGGAGGCGCTGCAGGCTCTGCACCGAGATGGGTTCCTGTCCAACCCCAGGCGTCTCGGAGATCAGGTGTATGAGAAGCCGATGGCTGAGGTGTGTTACTGACAGGGACTCACCGGTGTAGAAAGTAAGATTTAAATAAGTACAAGTATGAGTGCAGGTGTGGTGAATTGTTTGGTTTTCTCATATCCGCTCTTGCTCACCTTTGAGAGACATGAACATACAGCTCTGGAAAAGTTTCACTCGTTTCTCAATTTATGGCTGTGCACCTGTAATACACCTTTTTTTTTGCAAACTCCAGTCTGGCCCTTCTCAGATTCTCATTGATGAAGGGCTTCTTCCTAGCTTTATGGGACTTCAGTTCTGCATCCCGGAGCCTGTTATGAACTAGCAGTTCACTTCACTTCACACCACAGAGTTTCCCGTTCTTTTTGAAGGTCACCTGATGTCATCCTCCTTTAGTTGATGGCCATCACTGGCATTAGGAAGTCACTTCTGCCCTCTACCTGGCTGGTTATTGGTCATTATCAGTGTCTCCTGCGTCACCTTGTTCTTGTGTGCTGCTGTCTTAGAAACTTTGAGCCCAGAAGCAGCCTGCCTCGCAGTGTAGCCTTCTGAACCGGGATTAAACCAGGAATTTAAAAGGCAGATTTAAAAATAATATATAGAGTGGTCTGTTAATTTTTTCCAGAGCTGTACATGTAGGTTAGACTAGAGGTTGGAGTCCAAGCAGGGGATGAGCCATTTATTTGGCTGGAGTATTTTGGTTGGTCTTGAGTCTTGCTGAAGAAGACAGAGATGTGACTATTCTACCAAGGATGGGATTCAAACTGGCGATCTTCTGATCACAGGCACAGTGGTCTAACCCACTATTTGCTTTCCCTTTGAAAGATTTAAATTTGTTACTCATGTCCTGCCCCCCGTTGGTTTCTATACCAGAGAGAGGCCGGTGCTGACGTGGTTTGTGTCCCCCCGTCCCTTAGCTGGACAAGTTGGAGGAGAAGCACCGCGAGACGTACCGGCGCATGCTGGGCCAGCTGCTGCTGGCGGAGAAGTGCCACAGGCGCACCGTTCTGGAGCTGGACAGCGAGAAGCGGAAACATGTCGACTATATGGCCAAGAGTGACGACTTCACCAACCTGCTGGAACAAGAGAGGGAGAGGTGCGTGAAGGGGGAGGGGGCTGGAGACCGGGGTAGGGAAGCACAGAGGGCTTGGATGACACCAAGGTGGGTGGTGTAACGGGTACTGAACTAGCAGCAGACAGGCAACAGCGAGATCTTGATTTAATCAGTGACTGGGGTGATACCTGGCAGATGAAATTTAACACAGATAAATGTAAGGTAATCCATGCAGGAAGCAGAAATATAAAGTACAGGTATTTTATGGGTTCCGCTGAAATAAAGGTAGCTGATTACAAAAAAGACCTCGGTGTGTTTGTTGATGCTTCCATGTCCCATTCTCGCCAGTGTGGGGAAGCAGTAAAAAAGGCCAATAGGATGTTGGGTTATATCTCTAGGTATGTGGAGTTTAAGTCAGGGGAGGTGATGTTACATTTATATAATTCCTTGGTAAGAGCCCACCTAGAATATTGTGTGCAGGTTTGGTCACCATACCTTAAGAAGAACATTGCTGCCTTGGAAAAGGTTCAATATAGGGCTACGAGAATGATTCCTGGTCTTAGAGGAATGTCTTATGAGGGAACGTTAGCTGAGCTGAATCTGTTCAGCCTTCAGCAAAGGAGACTAACATTCTTAGATTTTTCATGAGAGGAGGCCTGTTCATACAATCCCTGGAGCAATTAAATCTGCCAGCACTGAGATTTGAACCAGCAACTTTCTGATAAGAAGCACAGGACCCTGACTCACCCATATATCTGTCAGTTTCTGTTACACTTTATGCATGGTTAAATAAAATCTGGAGTGATGTGGTCTATAAACAAATGACTCAAGGGGTCGATCTCACCTGTTCAGATCTTTTGCTGTGAGCTTCTGTGATTGAAGCCCTGTGAGTACTGGGCGGGGGTGAATTTGGGAGCTACTGTAGGGGAACCTGGTCCAAAGTCTGATGCGTTCTGCTTGAATGACACCACGCTCCTCTGTTCCCCAAATACGCTGAAGGTCACCCAGGTGTCATAGCCCGTCACTCACCCCAGCTGAGAGCTTTTATAGCATTTTGACCCAGAGCGCTTGGAAATAGCAATGGTGTAGCGACAACTTTGCATCTTGTTTCCAAAATTCATCCATCCATTTTCTATACCCACTTATCCTACTGGGTCATGGGGGGTCCAGAGCCTATCCCAGAAGCAATGGGCACGAGGCAGGGAACAGCCCTGGATGGGGGGCCAGCCCATCGCAGGGCACACCCACACACCATTCACACACACAGGCACACCTATGGGCAATTTAGCAACTCCAATTAGCCTCAGCATATCTTTGGACTGTGGGGGGAAACCGGAGTACATGGAGGAAACCCCATGATGACACAGGGAGAACATGCAAACTCACCACACATGGAACCCAGGCGGAGACTTGAACCCAGGTCTCAGAGGTGTGAGGCAACAGTGCTAACCACTGCACCACCATGCCAAAATTCATATGTAAATTAATTTTTACATTTTAAGTAAATGTCTTCAGGAAATGAGCAAGAGGTAAACAGGCCTCAGCCTTGTTGGGTCTGGTTCTGGTCAGATTTCTGCTGAAGGTGATTTGGACCTAGAACACATGGGTTGACACCCCTTGTAGCCTGCAGAGCCCATCCCCCCATGCCTCTCCCCAAAATACGCCCCCACCCCAAGGGGCATATTCCTGACCTTTCCACACCCTGACACTACACATTCCTTCCTGCTGTAGTCATGCCACCCCCCCCCCCCCCAGCAAGTCATGCTACGCTGCA